>LVLI01002189.1:0-14882 GCA_001687465.1 Halocafeteria seosinensis | reverse complement strand
CCTATACATCTAGGGCTTAATCCTCTATTATAAAACCAAGGGGCTTAACCTCAATCATACAGGGATATACCCTATATCCACTTTTTCCGCAAAATTACACTTAAAATTACACTCAAAATTAAGTTTTAAATTAAGTTTTAATAAGTAGCAGGCACCGTGTCTTTAGGTTGTAGTGGGACTCTACAATGAGCGAGGCTTTATTGAGCGAGTCCTACATTATATATTTATATTKTTTCTAAGTAGAAATTTTTATAATTAGCTCTTTTTCTTTAAAAGAAAAAGTAGCGTCAAAAAGAAAATCAATTTCTTTTATTTCTAATATTTTAAAATAAAATAAAAATTGATTTTTATATTTTTAAAAATAATAAATAATATAAAACAATGGGACGAATGAAAGACCAGTTGATAGAACAAGAAGAAAATGAAAATTGCGAATATATGGTTAACACTTGGGGTTACACTTATCTAGAAGCTAGAAGAATTTATGAAGAAGGAATTCCAAAAGAAGAGTTTGAAATAGATACTGATTATCCACATGATGAAAGAGAGATGTTTTTTGAAGATTTAAAATCACTAGATTATCCAGTATGGAAGTACCTAGCATTTGAAAACCCAGCTGGCGTTTTACATTGTGTTGATTATATATTTTCTGACCTAGAATAATATAAAATGAAACAACGATATTTGGTAAGAATGAAACGAAAAGCTCCTACAGGAATATTAAGAAGAAAAATAATAACTCATGCTTTTAGCCCTGAACAAGCTAAGCGATTCGCTAAGCAAAGACTAAAAGGGTTTAGCGTTCAATCTGTTAAACGTGATTAGATATCTTTTGTTAGCCAGCTCACGGTTTGATCAAAGGTTTTCAGACCGAATTTATTACGCTTTTTTTCTAAAAAGTTAATAAAACCTTTTATCGTTAGGTGTTTCTTACGATATCTCAGGATAACGTACCTACCACAAGTTTCTGAGTCGTTTTTGAACAACTGAAGTTGTTGGTTATTATAATAAATTGGCTTGGGGTTGGTATCCTTACCCACACTCTCTAAAATTCTAGCTCGTGATTGCCCCAACTTTTTGTTTTTAGCCAAGGTATTTTCACTTAAACTTTGGTCAGGATAGTCGCCATAGCTATCAAAAAAGCTGAGGTATTTTCCGTGATCCAAAAGCAAACACCAATGACCGTAAGATTTTTCAAATAAATATAAAATAATAACCGCTTTAGAAGGGTTATTTAAAATATTGTAAATAGTTTTTTGTTTAGGTATTTCACTGTATGTGATAATAGGAATCTGCTGTTTAGTAGCTTCTTGTAATTGTTTAGAGCTTAAAGCTTGATGCTTTAATTCATTTATTAATTTGCGATTGACCATTTAAATCTCTATATTCAGAGATTTAAATTATTTTTCTGTTTCAATACTAGACTTACATTCAGAATTTTTACCACAACGACTTTGAAACGAACATTTTTTGCGGATCAATTTATAGATAATAGGTGAAATTCCAGCACTACCCCCAATTACTGTTGTTAAGATAATGGTCAAAAGTTCCATTCTATAATTAACCTTAGATTTTATTTATAGATGCTTTGAAAACCATCTATAAGACTTCAAACTATAGCATGTAGCTTTCAAGCGAAGCGGGGCAGAGCTTTTACGTGGTTTTAAGCTTGTAGTTCGACGCTACAATGACCGAGGCGTCATTGAGCTATTTAAGCTTTTGAATAACTTTTTTGTGTTGAAGTGGAGGACCATATGTAGATTTTTTAGTACCTAATCTTCCACATCCCCCTCCTTTTTTCTTACCCTTTTTACTTTGTTTCTTCTGCTTTTGTTTTCGTTCTTTTTCTTGCTGTTTACGAATTTGTTTCTTTTCTTCTTCGGTGGCTAACATTAAATCGTCAGGATCACCTTGGAAAGTTTTTGTTCCGTGTTTAGGTTTAGCACCTTTCTTGTTCAACTTTTTGAAAAAGTTAATAGTATCTTTAATATTTTTTACAGCACCTCCTCCTTTTTTACCACTTCCTTCTGGAGGCATAGCTTGACCAGATTCAGCAGATGCTCCTTGATCAGATTGAGCTTTTTCTTTAATTTTTTCAACTACTGTTGGTTTAGTCATGTTTGTTTTAAGATCTAGTCCTAATTCATTTTTACCAAAATTTCTAAGGATGTCTAGCGAGATTGTCTTTCCTATATCTTTATTAATTTCATCTACTGTTTGATTGAGATAAGAGCTTAAATCGTCGGGATTTAGATATTTTTCGTCAAGTTTTTCTTTTCGTTTTCCCTTTTGTTCCTGTTTTGCTTTTGTTTCTTCTTCGGTTTCACCACCGGTAATAGCATTTTCAATACTATTTAACTTCTTTTCTGGAAGTTTAGATTTATTGGCTCTGGTACCGAGCATGGAACCTAATTGGTTACCATTGGCTTTAATTATTTGATCGTAGAAAACTTCCAAAGCGGGAGCACGATTTTCAACGTTAATAGTTTCCTTGAGCTTGAAAAGGTAAAGATAAATGATTATAAGTAAACGAAATTTACCCCTATGAAATTTTAAAGTTTGAGCATCAGCTTGGCTTAAAATAGTTTCAATTTTAGAGATTAAATTCTTGAGTTGGTCTAACTTCAGTTTCTGACCATTTTCTTGGAGCATAGTTAAAACCTTTTGAATAGATTCGGTTTTAATTTCATCCACTTTGGGTTTAGTACCTTGGACAGCTAAAACCCATTCTGAAAGTAGGTTTTGGATTTGGAGAATTTCGCCTCTAGCTTCAGTTAAGGGCATACTTTTGGGGTTGGGGATGGCTGTTTCACCACTTTCTTCACCTTGTTCAAAGTTTTGAGCATTTCTTTTTTTTAACCTTAAAAGTTCTTGCTGAAGATTTGGGTTTTGGCTATTACCCCCTCCTTTTTTATCCAGAGAAAGACCATTTGAATGATTATTATAGAAGCGACCTTCAATACTACTAGCGATAACACTATTATGTGGGGCATTATCCAAACGTCTTTTGGTTTCAATTCTGTTTCTAGCTAAATCATAAGCTTCTTGATTCAGGGGATTAGAAAGATTAGCATGATATCCTTTAGGTTTTTGAGCAAAATTATCATTTCTACCTAGAAACTTATATTCAGCCCACCCTCTAGTATTTTTTCCATAGTCTAATCTTGGAGGATGAGGTTTAATCATCAAATCTCTGTCCATTTGATTTGTGCGAGCGATACTCATCTTTCTATATTAAGAATAAATAAAATAGTAATTTATTTATTTAAATAGTTTGATGTTTTTTACATTTTTCCGTTCTTTGGTGTTGTGTTATACCCTGCCGTGTGATTAAAGCTTTACAAAATATACATGGTTTAAAGCAGATTTATTAAAGAGAAATCCACAGTGCCACCAAGACGGTTTTCAACATGGATTTGATTGTTGTTTGTATCAATAAAAACGTTGGCATTTCCATCAGTTCCAGTTGTTCCCGAAGGAGCTGAAGTACTGGTCTGAAGAGTAAATTCAGAACCCATTTCATGGATGGTAGAAAAATTTGAACTAGTGAATGTGTAAAAGAACTCAATTGCGGAATTGCTATCCGAAATAATTGAACAACGACCTCTATTATTATGAGGGGTGAAACTGCCAACTCCATCATCAGAAAGAAGAAAGGGACTTGAATCAAAAGTATCACCGCGAATTCGTCCAGCTCCTGAAATGTTTTGTGAATTCATAAGTAGAGCACCTAAAAGGTGTCCTCCCGTTAGATGTTCAACGGTTACTACGTCCGTTAGACTGTTGGGGAGAGCCACGTTAGTAATTTGGTTAGAACCCGCATCCATAGCCGTATCATTCAGGGTAATAGAATTTCCAGTTGAGAAAGATAAAGTACCATCCATTGTATTGTTACCATCTCGTCTTAAGAATCTACCATCACCATCGTTCCTATTAATAGCATCTGTTCCAGAAGTGGCAGAAGAAAGGTTATTAATTTGTTTTGAATTCATATCCAGAGCATTAGCCATAATACCAGCTTCTAAATAATTACGTGTGACAGAATCTTGAGCACTAGTTGGGTCAGACAG
This sequence comes from Halocafeteria seosinensis, assembly GCA_001687465.1. NCBI lineage: Eukaryota > Bigyra > Bicosoecida > Halocafeteria > Halocafeteria seosinensis. The sequence continues at coordinate 10,812 of LVLI01002189.1, read as the reverse complement.
ATTATTAATTTGATTAGAATTCATATCCACAGCACTTTGAGCTGGTCTACTATACCAATCAAAGCTTTGGAAGTCGTTTGTTCCAGCTCCATTATTGTAAAGATATTTAATTTCTTCAAGGGACAGGACACGATCCCAACAAGCCACCTCATCCAATTCTCCACTGCTTGCGATGGAATCACTGAAATTACGTCCCAACGAACTTGTATCCGATCCAGATGAAATACTTCCTGAACTTAATGTGGCATCTATTTCCAGATTCCTGTCAATATAAAGTTTCCAATCCGACCCTGTTCTATTTAACAAAACATGATGGTAGGTGTTGAGGGATAATGCTGAAGATTTAGCGGATATCGATGAATTTGAATTTACACTTGTCAGTAATATTAATTGATCGGTCTGCATTTTTAATTCAAACTTATCTCCATTAGAATCCTTCGCCGATGTATAAAGATACTGAGCACTAGGTGAAGACGTTGTTGGAAAAAACCAACAGGATATACAAAAATCACCTGAGCCAAACGACATCGCATCACCGATATCCACATGATCCGACGCCGTGAAAGCAATGGCTTGTCCAATCTTACCGGACACAACAGATGTTCCATTATTGGTTCCATCATGTGTCCCGATGGAATCGGCATAGGAATCCGTTCCATCAAAACTGTAATAGGCTCTTGCTCCCCGACGCATTTGCGGAATACCGGCCAAACGATCGGTGTAATTTTTGGTGACCCCGTCTGCCGATGCGGTCGGTTCGGCCAAATTGGTCAGCCGATGGGAATCCATATCCACGTTGCTTTGAGCCGGTAACGAATACCACCCGAAGGATTGGAAATCGTTCGTTCCTGACCCATTATTGTACAGATATTTGATTTCTTCGGCCGATAAAACACGATTCCAAACGCCAAATTCATCAATTGTCCCATCAAAAGGATCGGGATTTCCAATAGAATCTGTGCTGATTGTTGTTGTGTCACGGTTTCCAATGTCACCGCTCTGAGCCGAACCTGTTCCTAGAGAAGTCCCATCCAAATAAATTTCAGCCGTTGATCCTGTTCGTGTGAGTACAACGTAATACCAAGTATTTGTTGAAATACTAATATTTTGATCATAAATGGTACTGTTGTTATTATCAGATGAGAAAAGGGAAAATCGCAATGGGGATGTGTTTAATTCAAACGTCATTCGGTTATTGCCACTTGTTTCAGACGCTGAAAAAATCATCTGTCGGGTGAGGTTGCTAAAATTCACCCAGAATCCAATACTAAAATCGCCCGATCCAAATGATAAGGCTTTTCCAATTTTTATTTCATTGTTTGATCCATCATTGCTCCAGCCCTGACCTAATTTTCCACTAGCAAAACTTCCTCCATTGGCTGAGCCATCATACGTCCCAATGCTATCGGTATAATCATTTTCAAATGAATAATAGGCTCGTGCTCCCCTACGAATTTGGGGTATTGCCGATAAAGCGTCCGTATAATGCTTCGTTACAGCGTCTTGGGATGAAGTTGGTTCAGCCATATTGGTAATTTGATTGGATCCAGCGTCCATAGCCGTGTCATTCAGGGTGATAGAGTTACCGGTGGAGAATGACAACGTACCATCCATGGTGTTGTTGCCGTCACGTCGCAAAAACCGAGCGTCCCCATCATTACGATTCATGGCGTCGGTTCCGGATGTCGCTGAGGACAAATTATTGATTTGGTTTGATCCAGCGTCCATATCGGTATCGTTTAACGTGATACTGTTGCCGGTGGAGAATGACAACGTACCATCCATGGTGTTGTTTCCGTCTCTTCGCAAAAATCGTGAATCGCCATCGTTGCGATTTAGAGCGTCGGTTCCGGATGTCGCTGAGGATAGATTATTGATTTGATTGGATCCAGCGTCCATATCGGTATCGTTTAACGTGATGCTGTTGCCGGTGGAGAATGACAACGTACCATCCATGGTGTTGTTGCCGTCACGTCGCAAAAATCGTGAATCGCCATCATTCCTGTTGAGAGCGTCGGTTCCGCTTGTTGCCGACGACAAGTTATTGATTTGATGACTGTTCATATCCAGATCATTCGCCATATTACCCGCTTCCAAATAATTACGAGTCACGCCGTCTTGAGCAGAGGTGGGATCGCCCAGATTGGTGATCCGATTCTGTCGCATATGTAAATTACTTTGAGCCGGTCGGGTATGCCAGTCATGCTGAATATGGGCTTGGGTGCCTTGACCCCCGTTATAGATCATATCAATTTCACCTTTGCTAATGGGTCGTTCAAAGATCAACACTTCATCCACGATCCAGTTGAGAGTACTGTTGATAAATGCTCCACCTCCACTTTCATACGATGAAAAACTGTGGCTAATTTGATATTCACCGTTAATAAACAGACGGGCGTCGGATCCATCATACGTCACAGCCAAATGATAAAATGTACCGGTGGTCAGGAAAGATGAGGTTTGAACCGAGCCATTGCCCGAGGTAATTTCAATCGTATCATCGTTTTGATTGATGCCAAAGGCCGAAGCGGTCAAGCCGGACGAATAAACGATAGCGGAAATGCCCGTAATATCAGGGGTCTGATACCAGAACGTGACCGTAAAGGGATCACTAATACTAGCCCCCGAAGAATGGCCACCATCGTTCAAAACATAATCCGATCCCAAAGCATTCTGTAATCCTTGGCCGATCTTGCCGGATACTAGGCTCTGGCTTCCCAATGTCGCATCATATGTCTTCATTTTGTCGTTGTGTGGATTCGCCCCGTCAAAGGAATAATGAGCCCGAGCCCCGTGGCGAAGGTTCGCCAAGTCGGAATCAGACTGGTTGGGGATTCCGGTATTTCCAGAACCGGAGAAGTGAGCATTACTACCATCCGCTTTGAAATTTTCATCATTGACTTGAGAGATACAGTCCTTAATAAGCAGATCGTTAATGGCGTTCCCTGTACCATTCAAGTACAAACCGATAGCGTCCTTCGCATCATTTTGGGTTTTTGTGAAGACAGAGGATAGTAACTTCAGTTGGTCGGTATCTTGTTGGACTTGCCCCCCGAATTCCAAACAATTGAACACGTAAGAGCCATTGATGGTACAGTTTTGATTGCCACTGACGACAAGAATACCAGTGAGCAAAGGGGATTCGTTTCCTTGGGTCTGTGATCGGTCAAAATTCCCCTTGACATCGCCGTCAATATAAACATTTGCCAAAGTGGTACGATTGGAATTCAAGACAAACCCGTTCGCCCCTTCAACTTTGAAATCATACGACGAATTGATTTGCTGAATGGTAATATCTCGCCACGTATTTCCACCGGCCGACCCATCAGCGATGACGCCCACATTATCCGGCGGTGTTCCGCTACCGGTATCGTAACATTTGATTCCATCAAAATGATTTTCACTTCCATTGTTTTCTACGCAATTGTCGGAGCATTTCCGCATGGTAATTTGACTGAAGGTGTTTTCATTGGCCGTATTGGTCAGGAAGAACCCCCGATGAGCGGAGTCAATTTTAACATCATTGAATTGATTCCTCACAGAGGAATTCTGGACATCAAATCCCGCTTTATTACACGTATCAATGTTTATACCCATAAATGAACAATCGGTTGTACCATCAATATTAAATCCTTTGTCAATATCATCCAATATAACCCCACCAAAGCGGAGTTTAGAACTGTTTTGAAGGGATACCGCCGTGCTACCACTAGCATTCCGATAGGTCAGATCCGTAAAATTGCCACTGGTCAGGTCTTGGAGATCCAAGAGGGTAGAACTGGAGTCTAACGCTTGAATATTGGACACATCATTGTTGCTTGGGGCACTGCTACCATTGGTTTGATCAATGAGAACGGCGGGGGAACTTGGGTTAAGGATATCCACGTTCGCCACGTAATTGTCCGAGCCACCATCAATATGTACCACGCCGACCGTACTGGTATCACCTTGCGACCATAGCCCGTCAATGTAACAGTTTTTACCTGTTCCACTGTTGTTGAGAATGGTGATCGCCCCGTTGGTATTGATAAAATTATTATTGCTAAAAATTCCCTTATTTCCGGAATAATGAATATTGGTACATCCATCAAAGGCACTATTAGTAACCCGTATGTTGGAATCCGAAGGCGAACACGAGACGGGGCGATTCCCGCCCTGTACATGGATATCATCTATCTGGAGGTAACCGACGCTGTTGGTTTCAATACATGTTCGGTTCAACATATCAAACGAACTGTTTGAGAGGTTGACATTAGAGGACGAGCCCAAATTGGTAAAATAGACTGCTGACCCTTTCTGCGAATCCTTATTGTTGACATATAATTCGGTCAGATGAAGATGACTACAATTATCCACATATAATTCATACGACGATGTATTGAGAAGTTGAACCGTTTCCAGTGTGAGGCGAGACAGTCCTTCCAGACGAAGTAAAACATCTTGCCGATCATCCACATTGCGATTGCCATTATTGCCGTCCAGTTTCATACTTTGGATCAACGTCCCATCGGCCGTGACCTTAATCCAGTCCTTGGCAGACGTCGCTGTCCCATCCACTTGGATGGTTGTATCCGTTTCATTGACTCCCAGAAAAGCAACGGATTTATCAATTTGAATCTGGTCGTCAATGATGAACACGCCTCGTGACAGCGAAATCCGGTCGCCATTGTTAGCATTGCCGATCGCCTGATTCAGTTGATCCTGATCCGATGTCCCATCACAGACATAATCGGCACTGTTTTTCAAAGCCGTAGAAGCATCCTTAGACGCCACCGTAATATTGGACACATGTGAGGAATGTTTGGTCGGAATCAGATGCTTGTAAATCTGTTTGGTTTGTTCATTTATAATACTCGCAACCGCCATATTCTTCTATACCCCTAGCAACAAAATATTTTATTTAAACAATCTATCAATATCCCATGGGTTGATCTGCTTCTTGTCCTCTTTGGAAATCAACCCCAATTTGGTCAAATCATTTAAATTGGGCTTCCGAGCCCCACCCCGAGGTTTGTTACTGGCATCGTTTTTCTTCAGGCCTTTAAAATTGTCTAAGGCATGGTTTTCCAACGCTTTTTGGGACACCTGTGGAAAGACAAACAAATTTTTCTTGAGTCGGCGTCCCATGAGACCGTATAAGGGATCGCCTTTGATATACCAGTATTCAAACCCTTTCGGGCGACGGACGAGATCTTTGGGCTGTAACGCTCCGTTGTACCCCCTTCCCCCTTTGGCAAAGTTGTCCATATCACGCTGAATCTGTAATTGGATGGCGTTTCCCAAGGAATGTCCGACGGTAAAAATACACGTATCCCGACCATGGCGTTCCAAAAACTTACTGGTCATCTGAGCATCTTTTTTATAGCGATCGCTTTCATTCAATTTATTGAACATGATCCGACGATCGGCTGTCAGATCCCCGACGCTCTTGACAATCGTTCCACGGTATCCGAGCAAAAACACATCGTTTTGTCGGTCGTGATAGGCTGTAAAGGTGGGGGTTTGAAACCCTTGAAGACGAACCCACCATTGGTTAATGGTTTGCGGACGGTCTTTGGGTTTCATATAACTGGCTTTGGCCACCTGAAAAAACGTACTGGCGTTGGGACTCTTACAAACAACGGGTTTCGTTGCTTCGGTCGGTTGTAGTCCTGTCGCAGATATGTCGGTCGTTTCGGTGTCTTTTTTCTCCTCTTTTTTATCCCTTTTGGCTTTCGCCGATTCCTTGGCTTGGTCAAATATTCCGCTGAGGGCTTCGTCAAGATCCATCTTCTATATCCTTGGCGTTTATAAATTTTATCCGTCAGGGATATATAGAGAGACAAATGTCACATTTGTTAGACAACCAAATCCCTGTGACCCTAAGCCATGAGGCCTGTGAGCAGGTACGGACGGACGGTCGCCATTGCTTCTATGAGCAATATGACCCCGAGCAAACGGAATTGTTGCCCCTGTGGCTGGTAGTCAATTGCCACCAAATTCCAAAGAAAGAGGAGATTCATGACTTGATCTTAAAATTGTATCATCATTTGGAAATACGATGTGATTTACTAAATACCAAGCAACTCTTTTACATGAGTCGGTACAAAACCCGTTTGTGGTTTCTCTTTCCCCATGTGTGTCTGACCTATGAGGATACCGAAAAACTGGTCATGTCTATGAATTACTGTATCAAAGACAAAGTCTGTCGGCACATGGATAATATTTCCTTCAAAACCACACGGCCGGTCTTCGGGTCGTGGATTTGGACAGAAAATGAGAAACGAATCAAACGGTGTCCTCTGGTCTGTGGTAAATACTATCCTGTGTGGGTCGCCCCACAACCGATGAAAATTAGTCGGAGCAAACAGTTTGAACGCAAGTATTACTATCAGACCGAAGGATTAGATCCCAAGGAGGAACGCCAATTCAAACAATTTGCTTGTGTCAATCGCCTGATGACCTTGTATCCCAAGGAAACCCCCCAACGCCTCTCGTTGGTACGCTAGGCCTTACCGATCACCATTTTTACGTTTTGATCCAAAACATATTTATTGAACGTATAATTTTTAAGCATGTGGTCGGCATCCTGTTTGTGTAACGATAGGGTATAGACTTGTTTATTCGGAGAGTGTTCGTTGCGGAACGGTACAAGGCCAATCTTTATGTGTTGGGCTGGTACTTGATTCCACAACAACTGATACGTGTCGGCGAGATCCGCAATTTCTTCATCCGTTTCCGGTACATGAAGTTCGGCACATCTGTTACCGACTGATTGTCTTAGAATGAAATACTCTTGCGAATAAAAGATGTCACGATCATTCATCAATCTCTTGAAAAAATCGTCAAGGATATGTATCTTCATTATGGTATAAGCGTTCATATCGGCTAACGTATGGGCTTGTTTCGCTTCTTCATCATACATGATCAATTTCTCTGCCATGTCCTATATGAATCGGATAAAAAAATTTTCTATAAGGCTGATGAAAAATGAATGAAGTATGTTTCATTCATTCATTCCGACAGTTCCACATCATCTTCCTGTTCCTTTTCTTTGATCCGAATGAGCACACCTTTTTTGCCCCTATATTGTCTATCCTTGAGGTAATCCACGCCCCGTACTTTTAGTTTCGGCAAGATTTTGTTGAAGCCATACCGATCTTGCCGATCCAATCCAACATTGATAATGGACACCACATCATCCTTACTAATCTTATCGCTTTCGTTGTTCGTGATTTCAAAATTCTCCAAAATCTTGGTCGTCAGTACGTCATTGAGTTCCGCTGTTTCGCTGAAGTTGTCTTGAAGCGTCGGGGACAGATTCAAACCCTCCCGATAATATTTCATGGCATGGGGAAGCAAGAGATGAACAAACGCATTTCGCCATTTGGTTTCGTCCCGTCCCGCCATCAATTTCTCCGGTTTGATTTTCTGTTTTAAATAACAGTTGGCCTTATTGGGGTCATACGCTTCTTCGGTGGTGTCTCGGAATTCATTTTCATAATTCATCTGTAAGCCTCTGCGTTTGATGCCCTGATCTGTGGCGAATGAGAGGACATTATTCGTCAAGGTGTTGATTTTACAATGATTGACCAGTTCCACGGTCGTCCCCCACATCTGTTCCTCTTGTATTTTATAGCCGTCTATGACGTTCTTCAGATACTCGGTATCTAGGGTTTCGCCCACTTCTTCTATGTAGGCGAAGCGAATTTTATGTAACGCAATCCGCTTTTTATGGGGATTGGAACAATGCTTATCAAAGGTATCCGACATCAGTTTGGCGGAATAACAGTCAAGGGCTTCATTAAACCATTCGGCGAAGGTTGATTTGCCGTTACTTGCCGAAAACCCCCGATGGTTCATGAACTTTTGCTCTTCCGTTTCGCCCGTCAAACAATAACCAAACCAATCCAACATGGACTGATACGTCTCTTCGTTGGCGTTAAAGATTTCAAAGAAGCGATCTTTGAGCCATTGAAGGGCTTTTGGATCCGGTTCGGGTAGAATATCGTCGTCAATAAACATGCCGACCATGTCCTCGGCTGTGCGTTCTTCCACCTGTCCGGTTTGTAAATTGAGTTTGCCGTTCCGAAATTGTAAATAATCGGTCTGCTTATCCAATCTCGTCCAAAATTTGGTGTCACGAACCATATCCCGAAAGTATTTGACCATGGATTCAAATTTGCCGTTATCTTCTATCCGCTTTAAATATTTTCCGTATCCATCAATGGCTTGTTGAACTTCTTCTAATTGATATCCAATCTGGTCAATTTCTCTTTGTATTTGTTCTTTGTCCTTTGTTCTCTGTTTTTTAACGTTCTGTATTTCCTCTTTTAATTCGTTCTCTCGTTTCTGTTTGTTATTCCTCAAACGAGTCAAAAAGTGTATTAAATATTTGGCAATGGAACATTTCAACCCCTCGGGTTCTTGATAGGTTTGCCATGCTTTGATATTCCAATAATACACATGCCATACGTCCTTGCCCCCTGATTTCCCATAGTAGCGATAGTAATCACCGAACAATTCATACACCATTTGGGCATAGCGGTAATCCGAGGGTTCATAATTGTTCGCATGGGCAATATCGGCAATATTGTTTCTTACATCCTCATTCGTTTTCGGTTTGGATTCGTCTTCCTCTTCCTCTTCCTCTTCCTCTTCCTGTTGTTTCTCTTCGTCATCGTCGGAAAAGACGGAATCGGGCATCTGGTCGGCGTAATGATTCTCTTTGATACGTTGATATTCCTCAGGGTTGCTTTCTTTGGCATAATGAAGAGCGGTGGCAATGGAAATTCCACCACTCGGATCGTATTGTTTCATTATACTATCAACCCATTCGGATGAATATTTGGGCGAACGCCCCAAGATTTCATGAGCCAATGATGTGTAGTTTTCGGATGCCAACGCCCACCCCACATTACGGGCGTATTCGTAGTCATCCACAAATTCACCGTCAATGAGCCGTAGCAATTTGATTTGTAATTCTTCCGACATTTCTTCGCCGTCTTCACTGCCGACGGACGATGGATTCTTCTGTGCGGGACTCGCCGATTTGCCTCGTTTTTCCAAGCCCTGAATCAAATACTGTGTCAATTCAGAACTAATGGTTTTGGGGCTGACAAATTGGATGAGTTGATACGGCTCGTTGCGATATTGATACTTGGCTTCTCCTTCTCTGTATTTTTCTGCGTTTTGTAGGGTACATCCCGCTCCAACCACTTGGCCACCATGACGAATATCAATCCAACCATACATATTGGCTGTCTGTAAAGATTTGCGTCCCAATCGTTTCCATTCCAATTCCAGTTCTTTGGACATGCTGAAAATATAATGATAGCCTTGGCTTGGCGTTTTGGTGGCAAAGGTGTTGCCCAATTCGTCGCCAAACTCTTTCATAAACTGATCATATTTGGGTTTGGTGGCTTCGTCGTGAATATGGTCTAAATCAAACGCTATGAATTTATTCTTGTCCATTTTGATGCCATAATTCAATGACGGGTTTTGGGCAATATTGGCCACGATCTGTTTATTTCTCTTTCGGGCTGTGTCCGGTGAGGTTTCTCTCTGCCACCCGTTGGTGGTCGGTTGCTTACTATATTCGCCCAGTTGGACTAGATCAAAAAAGGTCTTGATTTGTTTGGCGATTTTATACTTGGGGGTGGTATCTTGGTGGTTGGTCATTCCTATATATACCCCAGTCAGATTTTTTTCTAACCGACTTTCTCACCAAAACCTTAATAACCTTAAGGTTTTTTTCTATTCCGCTTTGGTTTGAATTTGTTGGCACTTTTTGCTGGTTCGTTGATGCTTTTTGAGAGTATATTGATAAACGGGGTTGCCACAAAATTGACATGTTACCGTATATCGGTTCTTCTTGTACCAATTTCGTTTGCCCTCTCGGTTGGCTTCTAATCGTTCTTGTTCGGTAGCGTATTTCGGGGGTCGTCCCCCCTTGTCTCGGACTAATGATTGCGGTGTTTCTTCTTGAGGTGTTTCCATCTGTCGGGTTATACTATTGATTCATTTTTTGTTTCTAACCCAATCATATGAAAACATAGTTAGTTGGTTATTGGTTTAGAAAAAAAGAGAATTGTAGATCCAGCCATAGCAGACATTACCCAAGATACAAAGTGGAGGTGGTGGAGGGCAGGTGGAGGGTGGTGGAGGGGGGTGGTTTCGTAAAATCCGGTCATTGAGTGGGTATATTCTTACCTTTTTTTCTAACCTCCACCGCTCCACCATCTCCACCTTACTTGGAAGGTTGTCAGAATTTTAATGTAAAACGGTACCGCTATCGTTTTACATTGTTTATAAAAGAGTCTTCAAATCTGGGTGGAGATGGTGGAGCGGTGGAGGTTAGAAAAAAAGGTAAGAGTATACCACGTCAATGACCGGATTTTACGAAACCACCCCCCTCCACCACCCTCCACCTGCCCTCCACCGTCTCCACCTGAAGGTGGAGGTTAGAAGAAAACCGGTAGTACTAAAGGTATTAGAAAGATACCGACCCTAGTGGAGACGAGTCTGAAGCCCCTGACTCACGGGGGTGGCGACTCAACCCACCACCGCAGGTTCGGATCTCTGTGAAGCCGACGACAAAAATCCTCACCACCATGTTGGAGAAGGTGGCGGGGATTTAGATGGAATCCCCAGCCGGTTAGCCAAAAGCGGGGGATTCAGCCAAGGACGAAAATCCTCACCACCATGTTCGCGAAGGTGGTGGGGATTCAGACGGATTCAGATGGAATCCCCAGCCTGATGGCACAAAGCGGGGGATTCAGATGGAAATCCCCAGCCTGATGGCACCAAGCGGGGGATTAGAGGGGATAGACA
>LVLI01002167.1:0-12351 GCA_001687465.1 Halocafeteria seosinensis | reverse complement strand
CCGCTATCTCCATGCTCCCCGCCACCACTAGATATGGATACAGAGCCTCCTTTACCATCTGAGGCTTGAGCCGTACCCGCGCGTACTAAGATACTACCCCCATTCCCTTTAGAGCTGGTACCCACAACGAGAGAAATGGAACCAGTGTCCGTTTCTGCCCCACCTGTTAATAACGCTATATAGCCGGAGTTGCCACAAGTTGCCTCCCCTGATGAAAGAAGGAATCCACCAGAAGATCCATCTGTAACTAGCCCGGTCCAAAGAGATATCGATCCACTAGACCCAGTGGCTGCATCTCCTGTCCCGATCCGAAGGTATCCACTATTCCCTGAAACCAAAGAATCTAGAGTACGCAAACTAAGTGATCCAGAGTGCCCTTGACAACTTCTTCCTCCTTGTATAGTGACACTTCCACCTTTTCCTGAAGAGCCTGTAGAGGGTCCGGCAGCAATAAACACACCACCACCATTACCATCGGTTGCTTCCCCAGCAGTGATAGAAATGGACCCACTATCTCCACACGTACTACTGCCTGTCATTAGACGAGCCGATCCAGATTTCCCGGCGACAGCACACCCAGTAAACAAATACAACGACCCAGATTGGCCATCACAAGCCACCCCCGAGTAGACGGAGATACTCCCACTGACTCCTTCATTAGTCTTCCCTGAGCCGATTGATATCATTCCAGTGTCACCCACGTTACTGTCCCCTCCGACGATCGAAATTGAACCAGAGTTTCCATCAGGAGTACTGCCGGTACCTACAATGAAGCTTCCTGAATCACCGGCTCCACTGACACCACCACTCCGAACCTCGACGGATCCAGATGATCCATTGGAAGCGTCTCCACTACGCAGTGTAACAGAGCCACCATTACCGTCTCCGTTAGAGACAGTTCCTGCAGTAATCTCTATGTTGCCGGTGTCTCCGGTATTTGCGTCCCCTACAACGAGAGATACGCTACCACTGCGACATGTCGCCGATCCTGAATTTATCGATATATCTCCAGAGGTGGACCCCGTGGATGCACCAGTACCTACTTCTATAGAGCCACTCCTTACGAATGATTCCCCAGTTTCAATGGTTATAACGCCAGAGTTTGAAGAGCAAGACTCTCCTGTGGCAACTGTAATGCTCCCAGACTCCCCATTATTGGCTTGCCCACTTCTTAATTGGAGACTTCCTGAATGACCAGAATGGGAGTTACCACTCATCATCGACATTGAACCACTTTGCTCCCCATTTGGTACATCCCCGGTTGCTAGAGTTATTCCTCCACTGTCCGTTTGAGAGCATCCAGTCCTCATTCTGATATACCCGCTGGCTTTATTAGAAGCTAGCGCGCAACCTGTTTCTAAAAGTATTTCCCCTGAGTATCCGCCTGATGACACTCCCGTTAGAACAGACAAGGCACCAGAGCCCTGCGCAGAATTTCCAGTTCGAAAAAGAATGTAACCAGACGCGCCGGCAGAGGCATTCCCCGTACGTAAACTCAGTTTTCCACTGTTATTCTCTGTACTACTTCCTGTCGATATCGACATAGCTCCACTGGTTGTTTTGGAGGTACCTGATGCCACGAACAATCCCCCTGACGCGCCACAAGTAGACAAGCCAGTAGAAATGGTGACAGTTCCGCTTGTTCCTGAGCAAGAAGTACCAGATACAATGTCAACAAGACCACCCTTGGCGCAAGTGCTCGTGCCAGCGCGGAGCACGACGGCACCACCTGCACCCTCCGTGGAATGACCGACGACAAGAGAAATAGATCCCGTTTCGCCTTCACAACTGGAACCGGTCTGCACCAGTATGGAGCCAGAATCCTGTGTATTGGAGTCTCCAGTACTCCACATCAAGGAGCCACTATTTCCCTCAGCGGAAGACCCTGTTGAAAACGTTATCTTTCCGGTACTTCCCGATACTGACTCCCCAGAAGCAAGAACCAGCGCTCCCGAATTGCCTTCGTTAGTTGTCCCAGTTGCTAGTTTTACGCTACCAGTGTCCCCTGTAAGAGTATCGCCGCTTAAGAGTTGGAGACTTCCAGAATTGCCACACCCAATGGATGATGCACTGCGCAAGATGGCCTGCCCGGAACCTCCAGAGTTACCGCCCCCGCTAGAAATCAGCAGGTCACCACCTGCATGACCTGTATCCGAGGACGACCCGGCCCGCACGATGACATCACCTCCGTTTCCCTTAGTGCTCTTTCCTACAAGAAGGGATATACCTCCTGCATCCCCACCTTCCGCATCCCCCGTAGCCAGCAAAATATAGCCAGAGTTCCCAGTTTCAGACTTGCCCGTACTCAGGGTTAAATATCCACTATCACCACTTGTCGTTGAGCCGGTTCCAATGGTGAGACTGCCTGAAGAACCGTCGTTGGACTCCCCACTGTTGAATAGTATGTTTCCCGAATCCCCTCCATTTGTGCTCCCGGTTGTAATGTGAATCAATCCGGTATCACCCGTTTCGGCATTTCCTGTCTGCACGAGAAAATTACCTGTATCGCCCGTACCGTGTGTGTCTGCGCTTCTCATGCTTATTCTCCCGCTTCCTCCGAGATTGCTACCACCACTACTGATTGAAATACTACCGCCCCGCTGATTGCCTTCTGTTACGAGCCCGGCTTTGATAACAACACACCCTCCAGAGGAAGATTGGCTGTCTCCAACTAACAGGGAAATGGATCCGGCGGCCGTATTGGCGTTACCGGTCTGTAAAAATATCGAGCCGCTGCAGGATGCGTCAGACGACCCCGTGATGATAGAAACGCTACCACTGCAACCAGAAGTCGAGTCTCCAGTGGAAACAGTAGTGCTTCCACTAGTTTTTGTGTTCGACTGTCCCGTTTTAATAGTAATCGATCCGCTATTCCCACTGTTAGCAGTACCACTCGCAATTTCTAGTTGCCCCGATTTCATGCCACCTGACAGTCCTGTTGCGATTAGTACTCTTCCAGTATTGCCATTGGTGCTCGTTGATGATTCGATGCTGACGGTGCCGCTTTGTTTGTTGGAGGCGCCGCTGGAAACAAACACGTTCCCTCCAGGTCCTGAGACGGAATTCCCCGCATGAACAAAAACATCGCCACCCTGGTTTGTATCACTCAAACCAACAAGAAGAGAAATGCTGCCAGAATCTCCACAATTAGATTTACCGGTGGAGAAAATCAAGCTTCCCGAAGAATCCTTAGAATTTCCAGTAGCCAATAGCAGCCTCCCGGAGCAGCTTCCAGCTTCGCCGGTGACTTGGGATATTGCCCCTGACTTGCCGGAAGAGGAGCCACCAGATGCGAAAAGCAAATACCCTGAGTTTTTGGCGTTGCTTTTTCCAGTTCGGATTGAAACTGATCCAGAATTTCCACTTTCAGAAGCTCCAGTCTGGATACGAATTCTTCCTCCCGGTAGAGAAGAGTTGGCGTTGCCTGCATGAATGGTAATAGTGCCTCCTTGGCCACAATAACTATCCCCGACACGAAGCGTGACGCTTCCAGACGATAAGCGAGCATTACCGGATGCAAAGCTGATACTTCCGGATAGTCCCCCACACGACAGTCCGCTAGCTAGTTCAATGTTTCCGCTACTCGCAGACTCAGACGATCCCGTGATCAAAAAAAGGGCACCACTATCACCAGACTTGGAACTTCCAGAGTTTATCGTAATACTGCCGGTGAGGGATGTATTAGCATTGCCCGAAGCTACGGATATACCACCTGAAGAATGGGAGGCGTCTCCGCTGCGTATTTCGAGTCGCCCAGTGTTCGCAGCGCTAGCGGAACCTACAGCTACATTGCCCGAGCTAAGGTTCCCTTGCCCTGAACTGATGTCGATGCTTCCACCAGCTCCGTTATTACTGTTTCCAGCAATTATGCGGATCGCGCCACCATTTGATGAAGTAGAAGATCCAACCAAAATGGACACACCACCCGAGTTTGTATTGGCATCACCTGTAGAAACCAGTATATGCCCACTACGACCACAACACGATAAACCAGTAATAACACTTATAGGACCCGAGTTCCCCACATTAGATTTACCCGACTTCATCAATAAATATCCCGATTCTGTGTGGCCGTCTCCGCTTTGAACACGCAGGTTCCCTGTTTTCGAGGCAGAGCTCTTCCCGGTTTCAATGGTGATGTTCCCACTAGAATGGTTAGCCTCCCCTGAAGCGATAGTCACAGCACCGCTGCGGGCCCCAGACCCTGTAGAGCTACCAGTCAATATCGAAATCGCTCCACTAGGGCCCGAGGTAAGATCCGCCGTCAGGAGGTGTACGTAACCACCTGCGCCTGAGCTGGAGGTGCCGCCTTTGATGGCCACCCGGCCACCGTTCCCAACGTTCGAACTCCCAGCCACGATTGAGATACTTCCAGAGGCTCCTTCGGCATTGCCAGTGGTGAATAACAGCTCTCCAGAGCAGGCTCCTGCAGATCCGGTGCGGACATGCACATCTCCGCTTCTAAGAACATTCGCGTTACCAGAGGAAATGTCCATCTGTCCCGAAGATCCTTCGCAGCTACTGCCTGAGAGGAGGCTCACATTTCCACTGTCGTCCCAGGCGTCACCAGAAAACAGCAGAAGAGACCCAGTGTTGCCACACAAAGCATCCCCTGAAAATATCTCCACGCTCCCACTATCGCCAACTCCGTTTGAGTCGGAGCTTTTGAATGAAGCGGTACCACTACCACCACTATTCCCTCCACCACTGGAGATCTCTACGTGTCCCCCTGAGTGTCCAGCATCTACTGCAGAGCCAGCCCGTATGATGACACTGCCTCCGTTCCCACTCGTACTCCGTCCTACAAGAAGTGATATTCCACCGGCATCTCCCTCTTCCGCATCGCCAGTAGCCAAAAGGATGTAGCCCGAGTTTCCACTATCAGCTTTACCGGTACTGAGGCTTACGTATCCACTCTCGCCGTCTGTGCTAACTCCTGTGCCAAATGTAAGACTCCCAGAAGAACCGTCGTTAGATTGACCACTACTAAATACTATATTTCCAGAATCACCGTTGTTTGTGCTTCCAGTCTTGATATGGATCATCCCCGTATTCCCACTCTGCGCATTTCCGGTTGTGAGTTGAAGATTGCCAGTGTCCCCAGAACCCTGAGTGTCAGCTGTTCTCATATCGATGTCTCCGCTCCCTCCAGTATTACCACCCCCGGTAGTCAACGAGATGCTACCACCCTGACTAGTGCTACCCTGTGAACACCCAGCGTTGATGATCACTGAGCCTCCATCATTCATACTGCTCGCTCCAACTTGCAATACAATTCCTCCCGAAGGCCCAGAGCAGGCGTCGCCGCTAATAAGCGATATGGACCCGCTTTTCCTCCCATTCCCGGTAGTAAAACTAAACCCACCACTATTTCCACCAATCGAGTTTCCAGTTTTCGACAAGAAGGCACCAGAAGAGCCACACTCACTTTTTCCGGTGTTGAGTGTGACAGCGCCCGTGTTACCGGTGGCAGCGCTACCAGAGCGAACTAGAATCCAACCACTATCTCCAACGTTGGTGGACCCACTCGCGATATCAATATCTCCTGTACTGCCCTCGATCCCAACATCGGAAGTCCGCATTGTCACTTCTCCGCTATCACCTTCATTACCACCCCCGCTGTGAAGCTCAATGGACCCTCCCTTGCCTCCAGAGTCTGTAGCACTACCCGCAGCGATTACAATTGAACCACCATTACCTTGGGTAGTTGCTCCTACCAGAAGCGACAAACTTCCTGATGCTCCCTCACTGCTGCATCCAGTCTTCAATGTAATTTGTCCAGAAACGCCAGCCTCGGCATTTCCTGTAGTGATTGCTATGGAACCAGAGGACCCACAGTTACTCCGCCCGGACTGAATTGAGAAGCTTCCGGAGGTTCCGCAAACTGTAGCACCACTATTAATTTTCAATGATCCAGTATTTCCGCTTTCCAAAGAATCTGAGCTTTGCAATGTTACTTGTCCACTACCCCCACAATTTCCTCCACCACTGGAGATCTCTACGTGTCCCCCTGAGTGTCCAGCATCTACTGCAGAGCCAGCCCGTATGATGACACTGCCTCCGTTCCCACTCGTACTCCGTCCTACAAGAAGTGATATTCCACCGGCGTCTCCCTCTTCCGCATCACCAGTAGCCAAAAGGATGTAGCCCGAATTGCCGTTGTTTGCCATACCCGTTCGGAACGTCATGGCCCCACTTTTCGTGTCGGCTGTGCCTGTCTCAAATACTAACGAACCGGAGGAACCTACGTTTGTGGCACCACTTGCGATCTCTATGTCTCCTGACTGACCGGAAACCACGTTACCCGACTTCACCAAGAAACGGCCAGACCGACCAGAGGAAGCGCATCCAGAAAGCAGTGTGATCATTCCAGAGAGATTTCCCTCCGAGACACTACCACTGCTGAGGGTGATCCCTCCAGATTGGACCGAGCTACATCCCCCACCGGTTACAACTTCTACCTTGCCACCGTTGCCATTTTCAGTTGAGTCACCAGCTTGGATGACGACGGACCCGCCCTCTCCAGATACTGCAGTGCCGACAACAAGGGACAAACTTCCACTGGAAGCACTGCAGGAAGATCCTGTTTTGAACAAGATCCCTCCTGCACTACTAGTGCAGGCATCCCCTGTGACAAACTCCATGTGCCCGGAACTGCCTTCCGATGCCGTCCCAGTTGCTATTGAAATTGAACCAGAGACCCCTTGTTTGGCAGTCCCACTTTCAACGCGAATGTGTCCAGAGTTTCCAGACTCACTGCAACCAGTCGTCAGATCAATGGCACCTGAAGCCAAATTTGCTGTCCCTGTACCAATCAGTATGTTGCCGCTGTTAGCAGAATCAGCCTTAGCGGTTACAGCGGATATTGCTCCCGAGGAAGCACATGCACTTTCCCCAGAACGGACAAGTATATGGCCCCCCTTTGAACTTGTGCCACAAGAAGATCCTGCGGACACTAGAATTCGCCCGCCTTCTTCCTCAGAGGTTCCGACGGTGAGCGATATGGAACCGGCGCCGCCTCCTTTCGAGGATCCAGTGAGCAGTGCTATGGATCCCGTGTTGCCTTGTGAACTCCCCGTAGCCACGGTAATCGAACCAGAATTATCATTGCCGTCGCCAGTAGCAAATCTCAATACACCGCTACAGTGTCCCGTACCAGTGGAGAGAGCGATGTCACCACTCGAGCCTCCATTCGAATTAGAAGTGGCCAGTACAACATTGCCAGAATTACCAGCGTTTGCTTTTCCCGAAAGAAGGCTGATACTGCCGCCAGTAGCACTAGAGGCAAGACCATCCCCAGAGCGAATGAGCACCCCTCCCCCGTTGCCACACGATGCTACTCCTACCGCAATAGATATGCTACCAGCCCTATCCTCAGCATCTCCTGTGCGCATTACCAAGTTACCAGACTTGCCACCGAGTGCCGACCCGGTGATGAGGGAAATGCGGCCACTGTTAGAAGATACGCTGTTTCCAGTGTCCATACGAACTGGTCCAGAGGGACCACCTGTAGTAGATCCTGTTTGCAGCAGCAAACTACCAGACGTACCTCCTGCTGCATTCCCCGTCACAGCTTCAATTTTGCCCGAGTGACCCTCTTCGACAGCACCAGTAGATAGTCGTAGTTTCCCAGTATTCGCAGAATTTTCCCCCTCACTCGAGAAAATGCTAATAGATCCCGAATTAATACTCCCCGTCCCACTTTTCAACAATATACCCCCACCTGTAGTCGCATGTGATTGTCCTGCTTCCATAACGATGGAGGAACCAGCCGCTCCATTGGAGCTTCCTCCGAGTACTCTAATATTCCCCGATGACCCACATTCAGAATTACCCACGAGGACGTCGATAGAACCTGAGCCACAAGCGGCATTTCCCGTGCGGATCGTTACAGAACCCGAATTGCCAGAATCCGACGTGCCCGTCCAGAAATTGAGACCTCCAGAGGTGCCTTCAGCTGTACCTGTGTACAAGGAAACAGTCCCCGAAAGTCCCGCTTGTGCTGTTCCAGAAGCCACTCGTATGCCACCACTATTCCCGGAAGACGATTTCCCGGTTTGAAGTGTAACCATACCAGTATCACCACAAACAACGCGACCAGTAGAGAATTCTATGACCCCCGACGAGCCAGTGCAAGAGCCGCCAGACGTGATTGATATACTGCCACCGTCCATTGACGCTTTCGAATTGCCTGCAGTTATTGTTATAGAGCCACCCTTAGACCCTCCGGATTCACCTATAGCAATTGAAATGCTACCGGTATTGCCCCCGCTAGAACCGGTAACAATATCAATATGTCCAGAACTTCCGCATACAGAGCACCCAGTAGATACTCTAGAAGCACCACTCCGACTAAAACCGCATCCAGTCTGGATGACAATGGATCCACTACATCCAGAATTCGCAGTACCGGTGAATAGGTCGATGTTTCCGCTGTCTCCAATATTGGCTGCCATCGTACTCAGGAAAACCGTACCGGAATTACCGGTGCATCCACCCCCGCTTCGAATATCAATGAAACCACCACGAGAATTTGAATCAGACGATGACCCAGCTGCCACAATTATATCTCCTCCATTGCCTTCAGTACTTGCACCAACGATCATAGAGATACTACCACCGCGACCATCCGTTGCTTCTCCGGTTCCAATAAAGATATGACCCGCGTTACCCATGATACTAGATCCAGTGCTCATTGTAATGCTACCACTGTCACCACTATTTACCGCACCCGTGCCGAATACCATCTTCCCCGAGCATCCCTGGTTTACATCACCACTGTGAAGCGTAACACTACCGGATGATCCACTATTCACATCCCCTGTCTCAAAGTCAAGGCTTCCACTTTCCCCTTCTTCAGAATTTCCGGATCGAATCGTAACACCTCCACTATTGCCTGTTCCAGTCGCATCAGCGCTAAGAAGACTTATGTGTCCCGATCCACCCGTACATCCACCTCCACTTCGAATATCAATGAAACCACCACGAGAATTTGAATCAGACGATGACCCAGCTGCCACAATTATATCTCCTCCATTGCCTTCAGTACTTGCACCAACGATCATAGAGATACTACCACCGCGACCATCCGTTGCTTCTCCGGTTCCAATAAAGATATGACCCGCGTTACCCATGATACTAGATCCAGTGCTCATTGTAATGCTACCACTGTCACCACTATTTACCGCACCCGTGCCCAATACCATCTTCCCCGAGCATCCCTGGTTTACATCACCACTGTGAAGCGTAACACTACCGGATGATCCACTATTCACATCCCCTGTCTCAAAGTCAAGGCTTCCACTTCCTCCTTCTTCAGAATTTCCGGATCGAATCGTAACACCTCCACTATTGCCTGTTCCAGTCGCATCAGCGCTAAGAAGACTTATGTGTCCCGATCCACCTGTACATCCACCTCCACTTCGAATATCAATGAAACCACCACGAGAATTTGAATCAGACGATGACCCAGCTGCCACAATTATATCTCCTCCATTGCCTTCAGTACTTGCACCAACGATCATAGAGATACTACCACCGCGACCATCCGTTGCTTCTCCGGTTCCAATAAAGATATGACCCGCGTTACCCATGATACTAGATCCAGTGCTCATTGTAATGCTACCACTGTCACCACTATTTACCGCGCCCGTGCCCAATACCATCTTCCCCGAGCATCCCTGGTTTACATCGCCACTGTGAAGCGTAACACTACCGGATGATCCACTGTTCACATCCCCTGTCTCAAAGTCAAGACTTCCACTTCCTCCTTCTTCAGAATTTCCGGATCGAATAGTAATGCCTCCACTATTGCCTGTTCCAGTCGCATCAGCGCTAAGAAGACTTATGTGTCCCGATCCACCCGTACATCCACCTCCACTTCGAATATCAATGAAACCACCACGAGAATTCGGATCAGACGAAGACCCAGCTGCCACAATTACATTACCACCATTTCCTCCATTACTTGAACCAACGACAATAGAAATGCTACCAGCGCTACCTTGGGATGACCGTCCAGTCATTACTGTCACGGAGCCAGTGGATCCTGCGTTCGAGTCGCCTGTGGTCAAAGATAGATCCCCTGAAACTCCACAATGCGCTGTTCCAGTAGACAGAGACAGAGACCCAGATGATTGCTCCTCGGAACACCCGGTAAATATACGAATTGCGCCGGTACATTCCGGACTGTGCCCAGTGGAGATACGAAACAGACCCGAGACTCCGTTGCAGGCTCTACCAGTTCCCACTCGAATAGACCCAGAACTGCCGAGCGTTGCTTTACCTGTGGTGAAGGATATCGATCCACTGTCACCCACGGAGGATACGCCAGTTAAAATGTCCACCCTACCTCCAGTTCCCGAAGCAGTCGAATCACCGGCGCTTATGAAAACGCACCCACCATTGCCAACATTTGATGCACCGACTACTAGGGAGATGCCGCCCGAATTTCCCGAATCTGCGTCACCTGTAGAGACGAATACATATCCAGAATTGCCAGAGTTGGAGACTCCAGTGGAAATGGTTACCTCCCCAGAACCGCTAGCCCCAACACCGGTTGACATCGTTATTTTGCCCGAACTACCAGAAGAACTCGCGCCAACAGACACAACAAGATCACCTGAGTCCCCTCCCACCGCATTCGACGTCAGTAATGATGCTGATCCGGAATGGCCATTTCCACTCCCTCCACTACTGAGTACCAAGTGTCCTCCTCTACCAGAGCTGCTCAAAGCGGATCCGGCAGAAATCAGCATATGTCCAGCGTTTGAACACGTGCTTCCACCAACGATCATAGAGATACTACCACCACGACCATCCGTTGCTTCTCCGGTTCCAATAAAGATATGACCCGCGTTACCCATGACACTAGATCCAGTGCTCAATGTAATGCTACCACTGTCACCACTATTTACCGCACCTGTGCCGAATACCATCTTCCCCGAGCATCCCTGGTTTACATCGCCACTGTGAAGCGTAACACTACCGGATGATCCACTGTTCACATCCCCTGTCTCAAAGTCAAGGCTTCCACTTCCTCCTTCTTCAGAATTTCCGGATCGAATAGTAATGCCTCCACTACTGCCTGTTCCAGTCGCATCAGCACTAAGAAGACTTATGTGTCCCGATCCACCCGTACATCCACCTCCACTTCGAATATCAATGAAACCACCACGAGAATTCGGATCAGACGAAGACCCAGCTGCCACAATTATATCTCCTCCATTGCCTTCAGTACTTGCACCAACGATCATAGAGATACTACCACCACGACCATCCGTTGCTTCTCCGGTTCCAACAAAGATACGACCCGCGTTACCCATGACACTAGATCCAGTGCTCAGTGTAATGCTACCACTGTCACCACTATTTACCGCACCTGTGCCGAATACCATCTTCCCCGAGCATCCCTGGTTTACATCGCCACTGTGAAGCGTAACACTACCGGATGATCCACTGTTCACATCCCCTGTCTCAAAGTCAAGGCTTCCACTTCCTCCTTCTTCAGAATTTCCGGATCGAATAGTAATGCCTCCACTATTGCCTGTTCCAGTCGCATCAGCGCTAAGAAGACTTATGTGTCCCGATCCACCCGTACATCCACCTCCACTTCGAATATCAATGAAACCACCACGAGAATTCGGATCAGACGAAGACCCAGCTGCCACAATTATATCTCCTCCATTGCCTTCAGTACTTGCACCAACGATCATAGAGATACTACCACCACGACCATCCGTTGCTTCTCCGGTTCCAATAAAGATATGACCCGCGTTACCCATGACACTAGATCCAGTGCTCAATGTAATGCTACCACTGTCACCACTATTTACCACGCCTGTGCCGAATACCATCTTCCCCGAGCATCCCTGGTTTACATCGCCACTGTGAAGCGTAACACTACCGGATGATCCACTGTTCACATCCCCTGTCTCAAAGTCAAGACTTCCACTTCCTCCTTCTTCAGAATTTCCGGATCGAATAGTAATGCCTCCACTATTGCCTGTTCCAGTCGCATCAGCGCTAAGAAGACTTATGTGTCCCGATCCACCCGTACATCCACCTCCACTTCGAATATCAATGAAACCACCACGAGAATTCGGATCAGACGAAGACCCAGCTGCCACAATTATATCTCCTCCATTGCCTTCAGTACTTGCACCAACGACCATAGAGATACTACCACCACGACCATCCGTTGCTTCTCCGGTTCCAACAAAGATACGACCCGCGTTACCCATGACACTAGATCCAGTGCTCAGTGTAATGCTACCACTGTCACCACTATTTACCGCACCTGTGCCGAATACCATCTTCCCCGAGCATCCCTGGTTTACATCGCCACTGTGA
>LVLI01002163.1:0-22177 GCA_001687465.1 Halocafeteria seosinensis | reverse complement strand
CCCTTCTAGGTTTATCGTTCACATTGGAGTTCGCTGTGGGGAAGAGCAGGAAGTCAACGACACTCTCAAAAAGTACGTTATCCCAGTTAGAATGGTTGCCTCAAGCCGTGTGGCCCGGTTGATGGCCGCGTACCACAGTTCCCGTTTGTATTCGCTATCCTCCGCACTGACTAGTATTGACTCGCGAACTCGTGGCCACTTATTTGAGATGAGGATCATCCAATTTGCGCAAGATAAATTCAGTTTTGTCGATGAGGACACCCATGGCAGAATTACGATTCCGACGACTGACGCAATACATGTGCTAAAAAGCACCGTAGATGTGGGTACATTTGTTTTCACTTGGCGACAGTTCTGTGTTCCGGTGGAACAAAATTTCCCTGTGATTGATGCCTGGTCAGCGCACTGTCTGATACAGGTGACTGTTGCTAAACGACATGCCCTGGATTGGTCAAATGCTACATTTAAGAAACTACTAAAGCTAATAAAGAATGTCCGACAAAGGAACAATATACGTGGACGAATTCCCTTCCTGTTTTTCGTTCCCGAAGGTCAAACCTGCGTCGCCCAGGAGACAGGTACCCGAGATGCTGAGGTGGATGTATATGTCGTCCAAATGTCTGCTTTACCGGAAGATATAGAGGCTTCTTATATAGAGGCTAAAAATGAAGAGAGTGGCAACGACACGGAAAACAGACAGGCTCTCCAAGGGAAGCGCGTGACAGTTCATTGGACGGAGTATGAGACAAGACGATCGCAACGTTTGTTGAACGCCCAGCAAGCTGGCTAGACCGCTACGTAAATTCTAGGGAAACCGGCTAGGGCCACCCTGTTGTTTATCACTGTATTGAACATAATAGTACCTCCTCTTCTTCCGGAATAGGTTTCATATTATGGCAAACAATGGAACCTTTACCCTCTTTTGACGTAAATTTATGACAGCCATTACACGGGGACAGTCCGCCGCAGGAAAGAACCAGGGATGGGATTTTGTTGTTCCGCACTTTGACCCCACACAAAAATGTGGGATAAACTCCACACTTTTTGGGCTTGACCCCACAAAATTTCAAAGAAGACCGTTAAATTTTCCTCCAGCAAATTTCCACATATGGAGCCATATATATATACCACACATATTGTAATGATATATCCTTGTGTTCTATATTACAGTACCAAATACATCTTTTGGAACCATTTTGGTCATGTTGCGCTAGCGACTGCTTGTATAGCACGGACCGGAGAGGTTGAGGTCACCACTGCAGGCTCTATGCCGTCAGAACTTCACCAAAACCAGGAAACACTAGAAAACGTAAGCGAAACCCTATCGTGCTCACCGCTAAGCCGATTGTAAGAGGCCATCTGCACTTTTCAAAGCGTCCGATGTTGCTCCCTTGTGGGCAGATATACAGTACAGTCGTTCATTTATAAAAGTAACACCCTTTTTTTGTTGAAGTGCGGAAACAATTGATCAAAAATAAAAGTAACATGTCTATTACTGTACTGATCTAGCCCAAATGGGATAATTATACATAGCATATCAGTATGTTTTGGACTAAAGAGAAACAGAGAAGCAAAAGTTTTGCCTCAATAGCTTCATTTACGCCTTTTTCGAGGGGGCTCTTCGTCCAGGTCCAGAACTTCACGGCGCAGCAATTCGAACTGCTGATTTCCGCAGCCTATTTGAAGCATTGAGCAAGGTTCGATGGTGTTGTTTCGACTTGAATACCCTTTCCATTCGACGTCCATTTCATCGTCGTCCTATATGTATTTCACGAATGGCTCAATCTCGAATAATTCCTCCGTGTTTCCAGGAGCCTCCTCTTCAACTTCGTCGTCGTCGCAGTCTTCCTCCACGTTGGGGCCTCCGTTCTCTCCATTATCGCAACTGATGAGTCCATCTACTTCCTCGTCGGATGCATATGTATGTTCTCCACATTCTGTAGCCACAGGTACAGCGAATTCTTCATGGTCCTCGACCTCTGCCTCCAGTCTTTCAATGAGTTGACTCTTCCTGCCAGCAACCGAAAGCTTTCTCTGACGACACAGATACACCAAGTATGGGATGTCGTTGTACCAGAAACTATCAATATATAGCATGGTTTCGATTTGGCAGTCTCATGGAAGTTCGGTCATTGCTCTGTCTTTAGCAAATGGCTCTCCAGAAGGAAGAACCCAAGTCCGTCTCAGAGTGGCCGGTGGGCTATCTGTCACATTTGTGTGTGCTCAGAGTGGTGGATTCCATTTGGAGCACACCTGATTCCAACCTTTGCGAAAAGCTTTAGTAGACAAATCTTTAAGCGATATTGGAGAAGACAAGCCTTTTAGCGATGTTGGAATCCATTCGTAAGTCAGAAGCTGAATTACGTTCTTCTACACATACACTGCTTCAGGTACTCGGCTTTCTGTCCGTTCACCTCCTAAATAATCGCGTAAATCCACAGAGCTCAGATGAGTCGGTGAATCGTCCTAATATCGACAGGCTGCCGGTATACAGCCCAAAACGAGATCACGTCACATACTTGGATTTGCCTGAAGGCGCTACTGAAGCTTTTCCTGGTGCCAATAATGATTTTGACCCTGTATTCGCCAGAGTATGCGTCGGGAGCGCAGTTAGTCCCGAAAAGGTATTCGACTTTCGTCTCACCCAGCACGACTCTTCTCAGAACGGTAAAAGGACGATTCGTCGACGCGTTGAGAGTCCAGAGCTTCTACTCCTTAAACAGCATAGAGTGGGAACCGCATCCGGTTGGCCGGCGTTTAATGAGAGCCAGTTTTGCAGTTACAGACTTTGGGCACCCTCACAGCGCTCGTACACTTTAGACTCGCTGCAAGAGCACGCTTCTTCAACGTCTCAACTGGATCAAGTTTCTGGCGGCATCAGAGTTCCTGTTACCGTGGTACACAGACGGGATCTAACTTTGGACCAACAAACACCGACTCTAATGCACGTTTACGGGGCTTACGGACAAAATCTTCAAACTGATCTGAACATACATTATTTGCCACTACTTTATCGAGGGTGGGCATTGGCGTTCGCCCATGTTAGAGGAGGGGGAGAATTGGGGACACCGTGGTATCGTGATGGAAGGCTAGAGTGTAAGGGTAACTCACTCGGGGATGCTGTCGCTGCCATTCGTACTTTAATTAATTATCAAATAACAACCCCTGCATTGTTAGCCATTAAAACCGAAAGCGCAGGGGGTGTTATCGGAGGATGGCTTGTCAACAACTGCTCGCATTTATTCACCTCCGCGGTAATGAAGGTACCGTTCCTCGATGTAGCTTCGACGATGGCTGACGATACCCTACCTCTGACATTGGCCGAACAATCCGAGTGGGGCGATCCCGTAAATGATAGTCCTGCTGGGGTCAAACAGCTCATCGAAACATATTGCCCGTATACCAATTGTAAGTTCCAGGGAACATCGCAGAAGCAGTCCCCCTCCGTATACATGACTGGAGCCATGAGCGATCCTCGTGTTCCAGTTTATCACCCGCTTAAGTTCTTAGCCGCTTTACGTCACAAGGCTAGCCAACAACGACCCGCGCAGACGAATGATGCTACTGCCACAATATTCGGGCCGAAAGAAGTGTCGCAAGTCTCGGTATACAACGCAGAATCGCCCTCGGTACCTCAAATGCTATCCAATCTCTTCCTGGGGGACACAACATCCGAGTGCGGCCAGAAACAAGTAACATCGACCTCTGGGCAGCAAATGCAACTCCTGAGAACCAATCGAGGGGCAGCTGGGCATTTTGGAGAAGCTGGACCGCATGCACAGATCGAAAGCCTCGCGGAAGAGATATCATTTCTTCATTCCTCAGTCGGACTTCCGTATCGGTGAAGCAGTGGTACTTCTGCCGCACGCATCCCAAAACGTCATCGCAACTAGTATTTTGTGAGATCTGTCGCGATACGGCCAAATGTAATCCCTAGTTGCTCCATTCGATTTGCAACTAGGTGCATAAACGCGCCAACATGTAAGTGATGGTTATCTATACAAGCAAGCTTGGCAACACCCATGATGAATGGTCGGTACTTAGCGAGCTCCATCGCAAGCTGGGCCAATGTCAGAGTTTCCTTTTCCTTTTCTGTCAACTTCTCATGTTTGACTATGATGAGTAGAGCATCGGAAAGCCGTTTCTCAGCTCCGCTGAATGGCATGCCGTAGGGTGCCGTGCGGGCAGCATACTTACTCCCGTTCATCGCTTCATGCGCCTCAACGTTTTCCACTGTACTGGTAGTCTCACTGAAAGGGTCCTGACGAAAAATGAGATATTTCTTGGGAGCAATGACTGCAACACTGTCCCTTTCATCGGCTACGCCATTTTGTGTCATCTCACCATCCATTATAGAGCTCTTACGCATTTCGTTTGTGGTACCCGATCTACCACGGTTCGCAAAACCTTTAGCATACTTTGAACCGGTATTATCACCGGTGTCTTCCTCTTCACTGAGCGATTCTATCCCTCTGGACGAATCACTCGTGCTCTTGTCCTCATCATCCTCGCTACTACTCTCAGAATCACTGTCCGTTGAGTCACCGCTGGCATAATCAGAGGAGTGTTTGTTCACTTTAGATAGACCATGAGCTTTGATTGCTTCCAACCAATCATTCACTCTATCAGACTTTGGGGTCTTACCCGAGAGTAGAATTCGATTCTTCGTCGATAAGCCGAAAGAAAGTATCTTTCTACATTCTGCTGTTGTTAATGTCCATCCACGTAACTTCTTATTTCCAAAGAATGTCTTCTTCATTAACAAAGAAATAGCATACGCGGCAGCAGGTGTAAATTTTTCCGTATCTAAAGCTTTGTTCACTTCAGATGAGGGAAAAGCATGGGGAAAGCCCAGTAAATGTATTAGCACTTCAGCGTCTCTCGCCCAAGCCGGAATTTCAGTCTTCTGGTTGAGTGATTTCGCACAAGCCTGCAAAAAAGCAAACCAAAGGTTTGGATGCGTTCTCCACATGATACTTATTTCGAAAAGGAAATGAATCCACCTACCTGTAGTTGCATGAGACAATAATAATGCTTCTGCTGACATGCTTCACCGTCCGGAGGCGAAGGACTTCGTATTTGGGTCGAGGAGTTTTTCTTATTCAACTCATCGGCGACGCGACTCCAGAAGTCCCCTAGATGAACGTGCTTTTTCGGGGCCGCCGTTTCCTTATGCCAAACGCGATCGGACAATTCGGCACGCGTTTGTATCATTTTCATAATGCCTTCCGTGGTCCATCGACATCGCGTTCGGGGAGCGCGCACGTTTAGTGGCAGTGGATTGCCGTGGGGAGCCCGATTTATTGGACTTGGGTGTCGACGGGGCGCTCGTGGAGCGCTTCTTATTCGGAGTTGTGGAGGCGGCAGGTGCCTGAGTTGGAGGACGATGGCGTTTACGACGGCTCCTGGTCGATACAGAGAGAACCATGATGCGCACACCGGTGGGAATGTTGCGAAACCGAGTGTACAACGAGTCAAAATAGAGGCCACTCGAATCGGTGCCTTATAACCTTGTCATTTCGTTCGATAAAGATACAGTGTTCGAAATGGATACGGATTCGCCGTTAAGCAGACACGACAATCATTTCTTGGAGTTGCACAAGTGTTTTGAAAAATTTGCAACAATCTCGAGGTCGATTCCAGAATCACGCTATTACTCAGTCTATGATTGAATAAGTCTATAGTAAAAAATTAGTCACAAGTTTTTTTAATTTTGTAACTCCTGAAGGAATTACTAAAAACTACAGCGTTCCGTATTTTTTCCTCATTTTGAATTACACTTACACTTATTTACTGTTGTACACACTGTACACAACCAAATTTTGTCCACATACCATCCTGCTCTCGCAGATCCTACAGTATAACACGTACAGAAAATAGGGCAAAAAAGGGTATGCAGAAAGAGAACTGCCATCGAAAGGCCACAGACATCGCCAGTGCACAGCAGGCACAATGCGCCAGGTTATACACATGAATGGTGTGAAAGTTGTCCTACCGGTGCTCATATCACCAGACTCTCTTCCTTTTCGCCCTCCGCGTCTCAGGTGGGGGGTTTGGGTGGTTTAAATCCGCGACAGAAAGAATAAATATTAGTTCGACGGGGTATAGACGTCTCACACGACGACTTCCCGGGACCGCATAACACTCATACAATTCACGGAGATCGTCGCACCGGCTATCAAATTTGCCCTTAGCTTTCTGCAGAGCGTGCGGCCACAACGCACGCCATGCAGTATGCGGTTTGGGTGATAGCGGGTAACGAACACTCCTATACAGCTGATTGTTAGAAATGCAATGATAAAGCAACTCATCCAACTTTTGGCGAACCTCTGCATCATCTCCGTTTGTACAAAAGTATGCCGGATTTTCGTTGAGTTTTGAGTCCATACGTCCGAAAAACCCGTCAGCCTCGAAAAACGTCTCCACATCTTCTGCTTCACGCACGAGCTTATCCAAGACTATAAGTTGCTCTCGTCTTGATGGAGGAACACCACGCAGTAGCTCCTCCTGGGGATGGGGATGAAAGCACTGTGACAGTTCTTGAAGAAAAGAATACTCATCGTCCCGGTCCGTGTTGGCCAGGACAGGCAGCCTGCATAAAATGAGGTCCAGATTCAACTCTTCTAATAGCGTTGATGAGTCTTTGATGAGCAACTTCGTTTCATCGAACATTGACGACGCGTGCTTGATCCAATTTTCCCGCGACTCTGTTTGTTCGAGTTGCTCCAAAATGCCCTGCACCTGCGTTTCATCCAGTCTTGTCTTTATGAACTGAAACAGGATGTGTTCGTTACGGCAATGTCGTAAACGAAGCAAGAAGTTGAAAACAGACCAACAGTGCTGGTTCCAGGGCAACCTTGGTTGGCCTATGTGGGTTTTATGGACAGCAATCGGGTCAACAACAAAGAACCGTTCAAGAAGCTCTTGCAACATTTCGGGAACCTCGACTGTTTCGCAACATGTGCGAGGGAGAACCCGGACTTGAGTGATTTGACCACTCGGATTACCGTCAGAGGCTCTTCTATCGCTGTTGATTTGAGCCCGCCATAGAAGGTCCTCGAATCGCTCTTGCGAAATATGCTTTTGGCTAACGCTTTTCCTACTGGCAATGAGTCCGCATGTTATTCCTTGACTTAGCTGACTAGGAGTTAGCTTGCGACAGATTGCACTGATGCCTAAAAGCTCGACTGTCACAAGTTGCTGTGGACACTCAAGATCGTACTTAATCCCCAACGCAGCAGCCCAACTGAGGGCTCTCACCAAGTTCTCTTGCGTTGCATATATCCAAATGCTCCCACTTGGTGGTTCAGTAAGACACTCCAGGCCCTCTGGGCTCGCCCAGTTGAACGGCAAGAGCGCGAGGGGTAACTCTTCTTTACCAGTAGAATTACAACACCTTACGGCAAGGCTTCCAACTGAAGGGGATGACGACGAAGCTTTGCGCCATAACTTACACAAGGAATCGTACTTCTTTAGAATACATTCAGTCATCCCTTCGGAATTTCCATCGCACGGTCTAAGCGATATTTCACTATCACTTGATGCCGAGCTTAAGCTGCCCTCAAGAAAACCTAAAGAGTGCTTAGTTTTGGCGTTAGGCTGTAATTTTTCAGACCAATATGGTAGAAAGGGCCCTTTGGTGTTTGTACCAGCTGTAGGGATCTCGTCCTCATTCCGAATAAAGGCGTATTTTCTGCTGTTTTTGACAAAATCATGTACATCTTTACCTGTAAAACAATGCTCCACTACAGCTTTCTCAAATTCAGCAGGTACCGAAGTAAATTCGGCCTTTGCAACATGATACTTGGATAGTTCTAGAGGCCAGACACCATCGTTGTCGCAGCATAGTACGACCAATTTTCCTAGCGTACTGCGCGAGCGGTCTCTAAGATACCCAAGAACATGCGATTCATTGGCCTTGGGAAGGAGGTAGTGATTGCTCGTCAAATTCAACTCCAAAGGGACGTGTAGCCGTTCCAGCCACCGGAGCGGTGATTCCTCGGGAAATAGACCAAGCTTATCCGCCGTGACAAAAGCAACACCGTGGCCAATGCGTACATACGAAGGACAATTCGACTCGTTCGAGAACCACAGAGCAGAGTGGTTTTCCAGATTATGAATAAATTGCTTCAAGTGAGAAACCAGGATGCTAATATGCCACAAAGATGAGCGGTCTTCGTTTCCAGTAATTTGAAGTTCCCCTCCGTGGATTCGGATTCCGAACATGTTGTAGTGCCCCATGTAGCTTATCCATTTCTCGGAATTGGCCCACGATGTGCGACGTAGTCTAGATATTCTTTCTGATACTGGAGGGGCGGCAAATACAATGAAGGGATGCCCTTGCTCGTCCCCAAAATAGTCCAGTCCAACTACGTGCTTCAAATAACTTAGGTTTTCACCGTAGGAGATGAATTGCTCCAGAACTTCTAATGGACGAGTGACGTGCTTCCAGTTATCATCACTTTGAAGCTCTCGTAAGGAAGCTAGGGAGGGTCCTTCATCTTGGTCACAGAGCATGAGTTGATGCTCCCACGTGTTTCTTGCAATATCGTTAGAGGGGCTGTTGGGAAGTGAAACTATAGACCTTGAAAACCCCCCAAGGAAACAAAAAAGAACTTTGTCTGAAGACTTGTCTTGACTTTCACCTTGTTCTTCCTGTGTTTGTTCTATTTCACTGGGATTTGATTGCTCCAATGACTGGTGTTCGGTCTGCTGTTGCTCTCGTTCTTCAGATTCTTGCGGTATTTGCGATTGCTCTCGCGTCCGTACTGTACCTGTACTTTTTTCATCTAAATCGAATGGTGGCTTACGATCGTCGCGCAAGAGCAAGTGCTGAAATACCCAAGGCCGAAGGAGGTCATGGATTGATACGGATAGTTCAACGTAAAACACTCCGGCTTGACGGTACCGTTCCTGCTGCCATTTTAGCAAAAGTTGCAAAATATACAAGTCCTGCTCGTAAAAGTCATCCTTTAGCTTGAATCGGCGCGGATAAAATTGGGGAGAGAAATTACCACGATATTGCTGTAAGCTGTACTCTGTCGCTTCCTCACCTGCCTCATTCAGCATCGAGAAGCAGTTTAGGAAGCATCCCCTAACGATCTGATGCGCTGGAGGAACAGCGTGATGCTGCGGAATATCCAATCCAAGAACTCGGTACAAGTGCATGGCAGGCCATCCTCTTTCATGCTCTATGCACTGTTTCCTCGAATTCCAGAGTGCGTATGTCTTTAGCAATCCCCTGGTATCTTCGTTAATTCGGCGTGCTGTCTGAGCATCATTAACCTTAAGGGGATCAAGCATCAGGTTCGACAAAATGTGATTCTCGCATGTAGTCGGATGCATATAGGGACTCAAGTCAAACGCAGTGCGTAATGTTTCTACTTTGATTACAATATCAGCAGTCGATTTCGCCCCAAATTGCGCTTTTTCAGTCACGTCGGACTTCCATTTCCTCATGTCTTCTTCCGACCACCCGTTGGGGTTTATCGGATTGCCCAAACAATGCCCTAGAATTTTGTGAATTTTCTCGCATATTTCATAAAAGGCCTTATCCGACCCCTTCCACTTTTTGTTCAGAAATTTGATATACTGATCAAGTGCAGGAAAATCACCCTCCTTCCCTCGGAAGATGTCCCTATACATCAAATCGTACCGGTATCTCCACTGCTGTTCGCATTCCGAGGCAATGCGCTCGCCCAAGTCTCCTTCCGAAGAACGAAAAGGGAGATCCAGCTCTGAGCACATGTGTTGAAGACGTCGTGGGACGTACCAGCCGAGAATATAATGAAGCCAGAAATCAGCGTTTCCCATTCCCATTAAATGGGTATGCAATTCACAGAATGACCCTTCCTTGATATGACGCTTTATACATCGTTTAGTTCTATTGGCCTGATCGATTCCCTCGAATTCGTCTTCATCCGGGACATCTGACACAACGGAGTCATGAGAAACCAAATCAAGGAGACTCTCTAATTGATAATACCTGATTGCACTTACGTTGCATAATGGTACTCGCCATCTTCGAAAGGAAGGGCTCCCCTGCGCGGCCGAGTCTACTTAGCCATGCTTTCACCTTCTCTGCCGTAACATCTTGTCCTTTATTTACCCATTTCTCAACAAATCCTGTTACATCCTGAAAAGCCTTAACCAATGTATCCTTCTCTTGTTGATTACGGACCTCCCCTGCGTCCAATCTTTCGCCGATTCCCTTGCGGATCGCAGCTTTGTATCGCTCTTTGAGGTGTTCGCGCTCTCCCATTGCTACACAATGCGTGTACAAACAATAAGATATCCAATTCTCTAATTAAAGAAAACAATCAACTTCCCTCCTTATGTTATGGCCTACAGACAAACCAAAGGTCGAGCAGAATCTGCTCAGTAGGGGTGAGACGGCGACGACTTGTGAAAGAAAATATACAGTATGGGACACTAGATAAAAGCAAATACGATTTACAAGTGGGAATATCTACATATCTACCATACAAAACATTACCCATCGAACACATGCACCAAAGCTTTGCCGCCGATACAAGTGGTCGAGAAGAGGCCATACATTTCAAACCAACAGCCGGATCGTTTGGCTCATGCTGTTTTCACCCCATGCAAGACTGTAAATAATAGAACAAAAGTTCGACGAGAAAAACTCACGCGTGTGTTTCCCCCGATTGTTCGTTTGTAATATTCATCTGTTAGACTGTTTCAAAATGTGTGGATTATCCAAGATCCTCGTGGTGATTGTCCCTCGAATCGTGCATAAATACGGCTCCCGATAAGAGATTGAGCAGAGGAAAGACCGTATTTGGCATCTTAGTACACTATGTAGGTAGAATATGGTCTGTGCAACGTGTATAACCTTCTAAATACGGCTCCTTTTCCCGGTTATCCACAAAGCATTCTGGCATCCACTTATTTGGAGCTATAAAAGTGCTGACAATGGTATACCGGTATCTAGGAAGTACCTCAAACGATCATCGAGGTGTACGATAGAAAAATCGTCCATACTGGGCGTATAATGACCAATATACAAGTCTGTCCTGCCCTGATCTTCGAACCGGACCGTCCGGACGGCTCAAATCGAGCAACGTGCGCGTAACGCAAAAACACATTTCGAAGAAACCGAGTTTGTTGTTAATTCTTTGCGAAGAATTAGAGAAGGCTCTTGACGATATGTATGATAGTTGCGTCAACCAGCTCCCGTTCCCTCGTCTTTAGGGCACAGAGGCGGTTATGCTATTACGCGAACAGATAACTCGGCAGTTCCGTACAAAGCTTTTTCTGCCACACTCGTAAACGTAATGATAAAGTAATGATACAATCATCCATCTCTCAAGCAATTTTTGTAAAGTTAACGAATTGCAGTCCTGGGAAATTAAACCTTCTGGTGCCGTTGTCTAATGTATCAAAATAGACCCATTCTCCTAAGTCAGCCTGTAGCTCCCATATCAAGCATGGGGCTGTTTCCCGCCGGTAGAAAACCCGAAACGTGAAATCATGATCTGTGGATGACTCCGGTTTTAGAGGAAAAGTACCGAACGAACCCAAATTGATACCCGCCAGGGAAGTATTATTTAAGCTGGGCTCTCGAGTTGCGTTTACTGAGACATCGATTCCGTAGCCATGATAAATTCCAAGATATTTGTCAATAAAAGAACTACTCAGCTCTGGAAAATTATGAGCTCGATAGTATGAATATTGGCTCCTCAAGACGGGTATGACCGAATCAAAGATCGTCTGTGCAACGGGAATAGTCCCTATACCGGCTCCGTTCCACAGAAATACGAGTCCAAAGTCCAGTTCCGGCACCATTGCTGTAAATGACGTCAAGCCCGGAAGGTCACCCGACTTCGTTCGAACGAAGTAGCCATGACTTGAAAAAATCTCCCAAGGTGCACCAAACCCTGAATATCCTCCTGGATTCTCGTAAATTTGCATCATAGTGTTTCGCCGCAATTGACCTAGCGAACTTTCATCCTTCCATTCATTCAAGTAGTGCAATACCCAGAGGGCCATATCTTCACTTGTAGAGTAAACTCCACCTGCCGGGTTCAACCATCCCAGAGCCATCCAACAAGTAGTTGGTTACCATTTTAGATAATACCTCCGACGTATAATTGAGTCCTGTAGAGTTCATGTTTAGTGGTTTTGCGATATTTTCTACTAAGAAGTCACTCCATGGCTTGCCATACATCCTCTCAGAGATCAAGTTCCCAAAGATCGAATACGCCAAGTTCGAGTAACTAGGATACGTCCAGGGTGACATCATCAGTCGGTTGTACTTTGAGATTCTACCCAGCATTTCTGTTGTTGTCAAGTTGCAATGGGGTCTTTCACAAGGTCCTTCCCGTGGAATTCCACTGAGTTGGCTCATCATTTGTCGAAAGGTTGGTTGCCCAGACCCGAACGGATTCATAATGTGGAAGTCCTTGAAGTACTTTCGCAGTTCATCGTCGAAGCTATCAATTTTACCATCGCGGAATGCTTGGATGGCCGTCTCTACTGCGAATGTCTTAGAATTTGAAGCCAGGCGATAAATTGTCTTCTCAGAAGGAACCACTCCGGGTTTCCTTTTACTCACACATCCTTCATTGAAGAAATGGATCTTTCCACCCAGGATGAATGCTCCACTAAGTGCTGTCGAACTGGGATTATGAGCTCCACTAGTGCATGGACCCAATGTCTGCTTTATCACCGTCATCTGTAATTGGTCCATGAAACTGGAGTTGAACTGTTGGATTTGGCTTCTTGGAGGCACTGGTGGAGTGGATTTACACTTCGGAAGCGATTTCACATGGTTCATGGAAGCATCCATTAGTGCCTCCCATGCACCTCCGGGAGTAGTTCCTTCTGAATGAGCAACAAGGTCTTCCATACACTTGAAGCTGGAGGACGTTCTTGCGTCGACATGGCACGTCCACAGGAGCATCACTCCAAGCAGTGTTACAGACGCCACTCCCTTCATTACGTCTCATTCAGCTGCTCTTCATTGAATCTGAGTGTGCATGAGCCAACAGTAACAATACACAGCCAAGTTTTAGGTATGTGCGGCATCTCTCGGGTCACGATCCCGGGATCCGGGATTAGAATTGTTTTTCGATCCGTTACACTTTCAAACAGGAACTTTGGGATTTGTTATTCGTAAAATAATTGCTCATATTAAAAAATGGTATCTACGTTGGCAAACATGAAAATCCGCGGTAAATCACTGTTAGTGGTTCTTGGAGGTTTTCTCCTTATACAGCCACAGTACCTGGAAGCGGCTTATCCTGAGTCGGAACACTCTTCTCATGATTTGTTAAGGGCATTTTCGAACCGGAAATCATTAGGAGATAGTGCGCAATATGTCAGTGCAACAGTGTCAATGCAGAGTGACGGTGGAAAGAAATGCAAAGTACGTGAATAAGGACCGAGAAGCTCTCCTGAGCTAACCCGGGATTCGGGATGAAGCTTTTACATGAGCTATAATGGACTTTATTTAACATATTTCACTGTTATGCAGATTGAGAAAGGTGTCAACAAAGATGCCGATGCTTATGGAGGGTGGGATGATGCCATCGATACCACAGGATGGGGCTATTTGACTGTGAAAACTGGGTCCTCATCATCCGCCTCCTCGCAAGATAAGGCTTACGCCGCAGGATGTGTAGAAGGGTATTTGACGCCGACTCGCATGGAGCAGTACTGGGGAAATTATGCACTGAATGAGTACGGTCGTCATGGTCCGAGTGTCAAACTCATCGAGTTCATCCAGCAGCAGAAGCAGTTCGTGGAGAATCAAATCAGTCGTCGTCAGCAGAACCCGACTGAATTCAATGAATTGGATGGCAAATTTTGGGATACGATGGCTCTCATTATGCGCAATTTGATGGGTTATGTGACGGATACACGCAAGGAAGCATATCTCCCATCCCGATGACTATCCTGGAGATCTACCTCCTCAACAGTGTCGGTGATATGGAAGATCTGAACAAGGTATTCCCTCGAAATGATTCGAATGAACCCTCAAATAATACTGCCTCCGATATCGAAACAAGCCCAGAACCCAAGTGGTCTGAATTGACTGATTGCTCTGGCTTGATCAAAATCCTTCCTGATAATACCGATGTCGTCGTGGGTCATACTACCTGGAGAGATTACTATGCAATGCTCCGCTCTTACAAGAAGTACGAGTTCGACTTTATGCATAATGTTGAAATTTCGATGTCTTCATCTCCAGGTAAGTTAATATCTCCCTCTCAAGATTAACATTCTTGTTTCGCACAGTGTGAAATATGGTGTGGTGATCTCTCAGGTTTCCTCCATTCCAAGGACGATTTTTACGTCGTGCCTGGGATGGCCGTCATGGAAACGACAAACGCAATATTCAACAAGACTCTCTATAATCGTTTGACCCCTTCCTGCGCTTTGTCATGGCAGAGAGCTGCCATAGGTGTTTGGCAGGCGGCGACACCCAAAGAATTCACTTCTCTCTTTGCGCAGTACAACTCTGGCACTTACAACAACCAATGGATGGCCATTCAACTCTCGCAGTTCTCTCCAGGAAACCCTCTCCCAGACAGTGATATTTTTTGGATTATCGAGCAAGTTCCAGGGTATACCAAGAGTGGAGATGTAAGCGGTGTGCTCAAGAAGCAGGGATATTGGCCTAGCTACAACATTCCTTATTTCAAAGAAGTAGGTGAAATCGTCTTAGTCCGGATTGATCATTCGGACACATAATGCAAGAGTTCGGTCTATGCAGATTTACAATATCAGTGGTTATCAAGAAGCGTATAAGAAGCACGGTGACGACTTCTCGTATGAACATTGCCCGAGTATGTCGACACTGATTTTCTTCCGACGCATCTCTTCTCTTAGAACACGCTCTGTATTTTGCCACTTATACAGGGGCTAATATTTTCAGGAGAAACGCCACACAGCTCAGCTCTTTCGAAAATGTGCAATCGATAATGCGCTTCAATCACTACGCTATCGATCCTTTATCCCACGGCAATCCGCTTAAATCGGTGGCATCTCGTGGAGATTTGCTGAGGTAAGAGTGATTGTAAGATCCTACGACATCTTCCAAATGAGCTGCATTTCTCGTGTGTATTGCAGTAACTCTCCGGTAGCGTTCGGTGGAATAGACTCTAAGGTGGTGTCCTACAACTCTATCCAACAGGGAAAACTGCGAGTGAAAGCAATTTCCGGTCCAACCGCCGTATCGCAACCAGCTTTTTCGTTTACCAAAAGTGACAACGGCACATTCAGCAACGTACCTCGCGCTGGAGTACCGGATACTTGGAACTTCGAGTGGGTCGAAACGACAACCCAATTACCGTCCTTGTAAACGTAGTCACTAACAGCAAGTGACCAAGGATCATTGTGTTGATCAAAGGGTCTTTCAATCGATTTTCAAGAAAATAAACACGAACGCAACACTGATTGCGTGTTTCATGGGTAGAAAGCTTTTGAGACGATAACCTCATTTATAGCACGATAACTTGACTCTGCCAGAATATAGAATATATGCTCCGGAAAGCGGCATCATGGGGAGTAAGAAGAGGAATGAGACAACCGAGAAAACGGTGCTGAAAGACACAATAGAGGCAGTAGTCGAAATGCGAGGTTTATTGATTGCCAAACAAATTTCGATCTGTAGTGGAGACGGCGTCTTGAACTTCCCCCAGTAGAGCATTCGCTAACACTGGATACTTCTTCACACCCCTCTGAAATTCGTCAAACGTGATATAGCCATTTCCTGAAGTTACGAAATATACAGTGATATATATCTTGACAAATTCACACTTGACACGAGGACGTACCATCGATGTCTATATCTTCCATCATAGTTTGAAGGTTGTCAGCTATCGCCTCATCCGTGTTTCGGTCACCTGTAGCCACGAGTTGCAGAATATTCATCAGCTCAGTTGGATCCAGCGCCCCGTTTCCATCCCGGTCAAAGATATCAAAACAGCCTGCAAAATGTCATTCAAATTGCACATCAAATAGTAATTTGTGAGGGATATCGTAAGTACATACATTTCAAGGTTTCTGCGGTTACACCATTCAGTAACGCAAATCCACAGAGGAACTCTTGGAAGACCACGACTCCGTCTCCATCTGAAGTGTAGAGTCAGTTTGACGCTAAAAATGTGCAGCATGAATAGATTTCAGGTACTCACTGGAGTCAAAGACGACAAACATCCGCTCAAGAGGTAGGTGATCGAGGCCAAGGTCGGCCATAACTTTCCTAAAAGACTCAAGATTCAGCATCACTTTCTCCCTGCGGGTATGACAATTAGAGACTTAGCTATAACTAACGGCTCAATATACGCCAACGTACTTTCGCGAATTACCATCCGTTGACACGCGGCAATGTCGAAAAAATACTTGCCGGATCTTGTCAAGCTGAATGGATGGATTTTGGGATTCATGTAGACCGTGCTCTTGCAAAATCGACCGGAGCAGGACACATCGATTCATGTACGATCCTGCTTCAACAGCTCGACAAGCACCCTGTATTCACTTGCAAATAATGTGTGATGGTTTGACTACCACTCGCACAGAGACAAATGATGACATACTCGGAATCTCTGCCGAGCTCGGAACCGCTCCAGTTGAGGAATTAAGTCAAGATCAGTGGAGTTTTGCAGTCTCCAATTTTTGAGAAACGGATGATCCAACGCCTCTTTTGTACCAAATCTTTGTTTTGGATCCACATTATGAACTGTATGACTTTGAGTCTTCCACGTCTCTGTATTAACAGGAAAAAGACAAACCAAGCAGTTGCTTCTCTGGGTTAATTACACTATCCCCCAATGCATGCGCGAGTGTACGCAATCGATTCACTCACTTGCACTGTATCGAGGATCGTCTGCTTCGCCAATGACCACACTATCCTTTGCCTTCATTGGGTTTCTTGATATAATAGTACTTCTTTGTGACGATGCAACTTGTCCCTGTACACACGCATGAATCCGACTTGCCGCCAAATACGTAAACGAAGGGCCACAATGACGGTCTTTGGCTTCCATACTTTTTGAGATTGCCCTTGCATTGCACTGGTTTCCGTCGTATACTCGACTGATCCTCTGCTTTCTGCAATTCCTGTAGAATCATTACGGTGTGGACGAAGGTGGTAGGGACGAGGGACTGTCGTAAGTCCATGGGGTCTGTAATCCAGCTGAAAAGACTCAAGAAAAGACAAAATCAATGGGTTTATGGGGTGAATTTAGGCTAACTGGCGTCCACAAGCACCAGCACCACATACTGAGCTAGTTGATTCCGTTCTGTCGGCTCCACCTCTGGCAGTAGAGTCCTGGCCCAAAGTCCATTGGCTCTGCCCTAAACAGCATGCGTTGCTGATGACCTTGTACCACTTTTTTCGGCATGACTACAAATAGTTGTGGCCACAGCAATCAATCAGAGTCGTTCGTTCTATTTTTAGTGTCGTTGCTAAGTGTTTACCCTGGGAATGGTGTATTGCATTGGAAAAACTCACCCATAGCAAAAGTATATATTGCCTGTCTTGACGGACCGAGGTATCCAGTTTAACGTCCTGGGTGTCCGTTAGCGTTCGCTTAGCTTCACTGAAGAATGCTCTTATCCGAATACTGTAACTGATGTACTATAGGTAAGGAGTGGAATGGGCGTAGTAAATATTTCGTTTCAGTGAATTGAGGTAGTAATTATTTCGTTTTCAGTAGCATGATATTATTTCGTTTTCAGTAGCATGATGAATGACAAGCACTAAAAGATCTATGCTCCATTGTCTTCGTCTATGATGTAGACATCATCCCCAAGTCGGGCTTCGTAGGTACTACTGACACGTCGTAGGCCTCGCCGCCTACGATACCACCATAGAACAGACCCAAGAATAAATACCCCTGAAACGGATAGTAGAATGGCAGCTACAGTTTCTCCCTCAGAGAGACCGCCTCCACTCGATCCCGCAACATCCTCAGCAGGGCTAGTCGAAGAAGGGCTTTCGGTGTTTGAGGGCGTGGACGTTCGTGTAGAAGTACCGGTTACAGTAGGTGTACTTGATGGGCTTCCCGTGGAAAGCGGAGACCTTGACGAGCAGGCAGTAAGAGTTAGTGTCTGAGAGGAGGTGGAACTGCGGCTAGGAGTTGTCGAGGAACTCGGAGAAATTGATGACGTACCCGTCGCAGTTCGGGTTACCGATGCCGTTGGAGTCGGAGTTTGGGACACCGAGGACGTCGGGGTTGCAGTACGGGTTGATGAGGATGTGGGAGTCATGGTAGGGGACGAAGTAGCCGTAGACGTCGGACTAGGTGTAGGAGGAGCCACAGTCTTGGCAGCTGTGGCAGCTTCCGACATTTTCACAGTCAGCAGACTGGACGAAAAATATCCCAGTTTGTTAGATTCACCTGAGATTGTCCTGCCATCAAAGTGGATTGAATCGTTGCGTATATCTACGTCACTCCATCCTGAAGAACCATCGTCAGAACGTAGCAGAACTGGTATGATTATTGTCTGGGGGCAAAAGACTTGCACTTTGGCACCCTCCAGCTGCGGAGCACACTCGATGGTAATACTCGTCGTATTCCCTGTGATAGGGTCTTCACAATGTACACTGAATGTTGTCGGGTTGCCGTCACTATCTGGGCACCTTCTTGATCTTGAAACCAGTTCTGTTTCTCCAGTGAGGAGTCGAGTAACGTCTACAGCGGCAGACAGAGTAGCAGGTTCGCGACCAAAGACTTGAAGGTCGTCTGGATACACGACCAGAGTGACATTGACCGCTGCAGTATCACGAAGACTTAGCGTCGTAGGATTCTTCGATTCTTCGACACTAACGGCGGTTGCGTGCAATATCTTTGAAGCGATCTGGCGTTCTAGCTTGTCGAGTTGGGCGTCACCGACAATATTTTGCTGCATGAGCATACGAGGCCCACGTAAGCGGCGGCGTTGATCACCATCCATCAGTTGAATGCCACTGCTTGGATCTTCCAAAATATTTCCTTCTGGTAATAGAGAGTCGATGTGCTCCTCTAATGAAGTAATGAGATAGCGACCAGTCGTAGAGGTAAAGGCAGCCTCTTGTATATCCATGGCTTGCGTACTGACTGTGGGAGGCCTTACGTACTCTTCAAGAATGAAATCGGATTCAGACACATGACTAAAAAGAGGCGTAGAACTGTCTTTCCTTGAAATCCCAGGTTTGGCTCTGTCCAAATTAAGAGTGTTTGTAGGAGTACGTCCGCATTCCTCAAATTCCAGATCACTTAAGCCAACCCCATGTTGTTGGTCAATCGGCTGAATCTCAAATCCACTAGAACTTTCTATGCGCCGACCATACACATTTGCAAAGAATATCTGATCACAAAACGTCTCCAGTTCACTAAACAGTGCGTATGCCGTTTGAGTTCCCGCTCCTGCGAGACGAGCAACCAATTGTGATCGACCAGCAAGTTGCAGGGCAGTAGCTCCTTTAGTAAACAATGAATGATTCCGGTCATTAGTTTCGCTTGAGAGCACCAAAGAAACCACCGTAACAGCTTTACTTCCAAGTGAAGTCGAATAGCGGAACTGTTCTGACG
The DNA here is from genome assembly GCA_001687465.1 of Halocafeteria seosinensis. Taxonomy (NCBI): domain Eukaryota; class Bigyra; order Bicosoecida; genus Halocafeteria; species Halocafeteria seosinensis. The sequence goes on along the minus strand of LVLI01002163.1, from coordinate 2,633 downwards.
AAGAATCGAAATTGTTCCTCAACACACGGCTTAGCAGATCTAATACTCGTAAACTAACAGATTTGGTGAGGGCCGAAGACCCAGCAATAGGCGTCAAAGATCCAATAAAGTCATCTGTAGTAGTTTCATCGTTTACTGCAAAATTATAGCCCGCCTCCAGTGAATCCAAGGTATCGATCAAGAACCGAGTAGAATTAGAAATACTCTCATCCGCGAGCATTCGACCATTTCCACCTTCTTGACTACTCCTGGCCTGATTATTAGCCCGCGCTCCATCTCCGCCATTGCGCGCAACACAATTGGCATCTTTAGTATTAACACATTCCTGTGCCTTTTCTTTCTTAGAGTTAGCGGCTATTCCGAGTTGCTCTAGAGTCGGCCTCTTGATTGATACCTTCCTCTTTACCAACACTGTTGCACCCAATGAATCACGTGCTGTAAGAAACAGCCACACAGTATTCCCTTCCTCAGGAGTCGGGATCGTTACCCTAGTGGTGGGGCGACCACCAAAAGACCGAAGGGATTTACTGAGACCGAAGTCTTCTGATATCCCGGCAGAGAACGCATAACTCAGAGGGGTATCTTCATCCTTCCAACCTACGGCTATAAGGGTGGCATCGTCAACATCGCCAACGATCCCTTTAGAAGGATCTGGAAAAATAAAAAACCGGCCTCCACGAGGAGGTTGATTGACAGACACTCGAACTTCAGTAAAGCCAAAAGGCTGGGAAGGGTCGAATTGGGAGCCGAACTGGCTCCGATATTGTAATACGTAATTATTACCCTGGAACAATCGATTTGGACCAATACCCAAATGATTTGCCTCAACACTTGGAGAATCAATTATGTTTCCAAGTTGCAAGCTGCCTTCGTCCACAAAGGTCCATTGGTTGACAGTTTCAGCTGATTCCGCAACACTGGCTGTGATACGAACCTCTTGACCGCGATTCACCTTAAAATGTGGAGCACCGTTAACAATCACTATTGGTGCGTCCACAGGAAGGAAACTATTGAAACTAACCGCGGGTACTGAAGTTCCGGTTAGTGTAATTGTAACGGAGTCTGAGTCAGTGGAGTCAAATGATTCTCCTATCCCCCTATCTAGGCTAGAATCCACTTTAACAGTAAACGTAACAGGTAGTTGTTCTTCATTGCTTACTCGTTGCTTTAGTTGCTCCAGGTCTTCGCTCTTGACAATCAAAGTATCACCTGCAGCCTTAGCGCCACTTATAAGGCTCTGTGTACAGTTAACATCGACGCTCTCTATTTCGCAGGCCCACGTAAATTTCTTCTCAAAAACCCAGTCATCAGGGAGTCTCTCAAGGCTTTCATCGGGACTGTTACTCTGGCTAGAGTCCAATACTAAGCTTGATTTGATACCAGCAGCACGACTACCTCCCGTAATGCGAGCTACGACAGAGCTAGGTGTGACGGTCAACCCAATATTACGAGATGACTTTAGGGTCCTCGTAGCTGATGTGGCTATTACGTTGAACTGAACGGTATATGGATCCGTATACGGCACCAATTCTTCTTCTGGAATACTCAAACGCCTCGGATCCGGAGTTAAGTACTCTGAAACATCCAAGGACTTGCCATTTGGGTCGATAAGACCCCAAACATATTCAAAATTAAACGAGGAAACATCACTAGCGCCACCTCCGGCAGCATCGCAACTCTGCAAGGTCGCTGATGTGCGGAACAACGCCTTTTGCGAGCTAACAATCTCACCACCAGGTTCCTCATCGAAGAAAATAGAGGGTGCTTGCTGCCCTTCAACCTCAAACTCGATCTCCTTTTCCATTGAGTCTCCGTATACATTTTCCCCTCTAAGACTAAGCTTGTACGTAGCTCCGCTGGGCAGTCTCGCCGCAGGTACAAATAAATTGTCGCGATTCTCTTTGTTGGCCATATTCACCTCGTCTCTCACATTTTCGGTTACGTTATCGTAGGTAATATCGATTCCACCTATGGCTGTAATGGAGTTTATAGTCCATGTCCAAGCAATATCCGCGTCACGACTGGATCCGACAGCGTACGACACTAAAATGTCAGCATCCCCACACAATGCAACTACCTCTTGAAACGAACCTCCAAAGTCCACGACGGGAAGAGGATCTGGAGCTAACACAGGGCGAGAAGTTAGGGTTCTATTTGTTCTATTTGTTACTTGGTACCTGCCCAAAGACGACAACTGTCGCTAGGGGACAGACCCTGCTGCCGAAGCAGTAGGGATTTAAGCTGCAAAACACCGAGGGTCCTATACTGTACGTGGTTTGAGTAGGAAACAGCTCGTGTGGCAGACGGCACGAAGAAATAAAAAACATAAAAGGATATCGTACAGGAGAAAATAATGTAACACAAAAAAGAACCCGCCAAAAAGAAAAGAAAAAGGGAGAGGAGGCTAAAAAAAACCAAATTTTTGTCACAGCGTTATGGTTCACCAGGCAGTTTTTCCTCCACAGACAGCTTAGCCTTGCTGTACGGTCCATATGTGTTAAGCAGTAATGGCTCTGCTTGTACCAACCGATCCGGTGGTAGAAAGGATTTCATTTCAACGCAGTTGCCTTCCGAGCATAGTTCGTGACGCACTAGTTGTCGCGCCACTTCGTCAAAGAGCCGTCTCCATGGAT
>LVLI01002133.1:0-21715 GCA_001687465.1 Halocafeteria seosinensis | reverse complement strand
AAATCCGACATAAATTATTATATGCTGGTTAAAATGCCCTATCACCCGCCAACGTGAAATCAATTGATTTCACGTTGGCGGGTGATAGGTAACGAATGCAAACGACAGCGGCGTTATGATCATACGAGCGGCCGCTGCGCTAAGCGAGGACCACAACGAGTACTTCAGCCACGATATTGTTGGAGCAATTAGCAGCGTGAAGAACTATGATATTCCGTACCAAAGAAGGAAATAGCATTAGATATTCTCAGTAACCACGATAAGATACCATCGGAAGTATCCCATCTTGTTTTGGGAGTAGTCAAGATAAGATCTCCTTTATTTTTGGTTGTAGCTTCCAAATCGAGATATCGATCTGCCTTTTGCACTTTTTTCGCTCACATTCGTCTACCTCAATCATTGACAATTCCGGTTCACCGCATCCACTTTATTGTCCTCCCCTCCCTTTTCCAAACTCTCCAATGCTTTTTCTCCCATCTCTTTCGCTCTTGCTCTCAACTCTCTGGAAGCCATCTCCTCTTCTTCGTTGTACTGTAGGTGCTTGAAGCACCGTGCTTCGTGTCTCCACTCGTAGATCCACTCATTAAAAGGGTTGTCAAGACGCATATATTTGGTGTTTAGGCTGGCAGTAGTTCGGATCGAGCATTTCCTCCAAAACTACGAGCACTAACTCGGAAGCCTCGTTGAGGATTAGTAGATATCCCTGACAGGTTCATCTTTTGCGTCAAGAGCATCTTCCTGAAGATATTGAAAGCGTTTTTGGAGTCAAATCAGAACATCTTCCTCAAAATATTGAAAGAGTCTCCAGAGTTAAATTATTTACCAGTTTTTTACACCATGGTATGGGGAGACCAAGGGCGAAAGAACTTTCCAAAAGAGCTCAGGTAAACCTGCGTCGCCTTGAACGGGAGAATTCATATTTTTACTGGTGCCTGCGCCTGGATAATCTGAACCCCGGTTCCTTGTAGATGATACTCCATCCAAATGCAGGACTCTTTTCTACGGCAATCTCCTAGGAGCCAACGGTAGAAGTTTGTTAAGAATAGAAACAATGAGAGAGCTCCGACGACGGTATTAGCGGATTCCTATTCATGGTAGTTTACGTTGACACTGTTGCGTAGACGTACTGCAAATATGGGGAAACCATACAAACGGCTAAGAGGCACCACAGTACAGTATTGCGGAAAGTTCTTCCAAAATTTACCGACCAAGCCGGGAATCACAGGGCACCAATCCTTGCCACCTTCTGCCGATTGTTTTGAAGGAAAAGAAGCCATATAAGTTGCTTCTCCATTTATCCATTGAAGCGTCGTTATATGTCCAACCATGGCTTTGCATGCAAAATCACAAGTTGTGAACTAGAGTGCTTAGATCCAAACAGTTGCAACATTATCGGAAACGTTTCTTTTCCTTTTAAGGGAGAGAACTGAGGCCTGCGCTGAGGACATTGAAAACGCTGAAGCCCCGACAATAAAAAGCTTACGAAAAATTTTAAGGAATACTTTCCCGTTTCTTTCTCCAGTTTGAGCGTGTAAACGCTAGACTTTGTTTTACCATATGGAAGGAGCTCGAGAAATGGGAGTAAGTGATGGTCCTGTTTGAAAGGGAATCTAAATACAATGAACGAAAGACAGCGGTACATTGTACAGCATTACAAAGCGTTAGCTGGTTACTTTAAATGGATGGTTTGTAACGGTCTTAATTAATTGTTTTCTTCTTAATATCAATGTATCGCATCGATTGTGTATAAACTGAATGTCGACGGTGTCCGCCTCTTGGTGTATAAGCCACTGTAGACTTCTCCGGAGTGTGATGGTTTGATTGTAATAAGGAATCAAACAGCAAGGAAGCCTTAAGTCCTTCAGTACAAAGCGCTCACTTGTTAAACGAAGACAACAGTGCATTGGATCGCTCTATCCTGGGCATCTTCATCACATCGGGATTGCATAATCGAAGGGTGAATTTGTCGGTCTCATCACCTGCTGCGAGTGTAATCGTCATTCACACTTCAGTGAGGCTCGCCCCGATGAGAGACACATGTGGTTGGTTAAACGGACGTAAAAAAATGCAACCTTATTGCATTCTGCCTTTCACGCACTGCTATTGCATTCTTCTTCTTTGGCGCGAACCAATGGGCTCACATTCATCGTAACGTAATCTTGCACGTTTGATGACCGCGCTTTGTTGTCCCGTCTGCGGCGTAGAGTTCGAACGAGGAGGAAACCGACGCTACCTACCACGACAATGGCAACCGACACACCAATCATGGCGTAACCTACATCACTTAACGCGTTCTGGGAATCAGTTGAAGACATGCTCCCGTCCTTAGAAACAGCGACTACAAACTGAGTGAAGTGACATTGTTTCCAACGCAAAACTCGAGAATTAGGGCGGTGCAAGTGAGGAGACATGCTCTCTGGACACCAGCTGTTTGCAGTTTTCCATAATCCCTTCGACTCATCGTAGTTCAACACCGTTAAACGAGACCCGGGGAGCTTCGTTTTCTGGTCCCATTTTATGGACATTTCAATCGGCGTCTGTGGTTGCATGGTTTTGGTTCCAATCGTGCCATTCTCTGCGGCAAGTAGTTTCACCGCGAACTGATAGCCAAGTGATTCGTAATCTTCAGGCCAGTGCTTTCGAGGGAGTGAATCAGCTGCTTCTACTTGGAGGGCACCGGCCTCCGGTAAAGCATCAGTAGAGAACGATGCGGCAAGCTCCAGTGGAGGGCGGTCATCTTGGTCGCCAAAGATTAAGGTCCCCCCGAAGCTGACTTCGCGTTGAGTGCCACTATCTAAAATCTCCGTCGAAGTAGCAGACGACGTATAGGAATACGACGTTTCCGAAAAGAGCCCAAAGCTATTCCGTGCTTGCAATGTCACAAATAAGTGGCCTCCTATACCCATCGGGGCATTTGCTATCCCTATCTGGACAGGTTTGCTTCCCTGTACATCCACTGGCCTCCAACCTGTAAGATTGGCAGAACCAGGTTGTAGGCCAATTCCCACTTGCTGTGTCTCAAAAGGGGACATATCACGTGAAGCGTACGCATCTCTGTCTTCCTCGTAACCAAGTAATGTCACTGACACGTGACGTCCTGAAGAAGACCAAGACGAGTCGACGGCCATTATTTGTCCCCCCTCTGGAGGTGTAGAATCGACAAACAAGACTTTAATTGTTTTCGACTCTTCTCGGGAGTATGCTATCCGTAGTTCTGAGTTGCTCATGGGTTCTACTGCGTACGCATAGGCAGTCGTTTGGAATGGTCCGAAGAAATTATCAGGGAAAGTCAGTTGAATGGTGAAGTCGCCCTTGGTCTCCCGAGCAACTACATGTAACTCTTCTCCTTCTGCTAGGGAAACTTTGCTCTCCTCTGCATTGTCTACCATGGCCACAGGCGACCTTTCCTCTTCGGAGGTGATTAGCTTCAAAGAATTTAACCCGCGTGTGCACTCAGTTCCCGCAGGTAGATCTTTGAAGACGACACCTAAGGTCTCACTACCATCTTTGTCCTCTAGTTCCGCAAAAAATGAAAGGGAGGCGCCTTCAGGTCTTTCTTTCGTCAAAACGCTTCCTGCGTTTTCGAGGGAGAAAGACGGAATATTAGCTACAGCTAATACAGATACACTAAGTTCTTCCGAGCTTTGTTGTTCGCTCTGTCTCGAATTGCTAGCTTCTTCAGTGTACGCCGCCACGGATAGACGAAACGTCCCGCTCAAGAAGTCTTCGGGCCGGAGTGTAAGTGTCACATTACCAGATTTTTCAAGGGACGAAGTATTGGCGACGAGACTTTGCCCGTTTTCAGCAATCTTAGAGTCCGGTACGGATGCTTCAACAATTTCAAAAGAGCCATCATCATAACGTATTCCGAGATCCAAGCTCTCCGAGCCGTCAATGTCCGGCAACTGAATATTCAGCTTAACGGTCAACGCGCTACTCTCACTAATCTCCGTAGGAGCGGAGAGTAGGGACAATTGTGGTGTATCTGGAACGGCAGAAAATCTAGCATTAAGCTTCACTTTTGTCGAGGCTATTTGTCCCGTTTCCTTCTCCATCGATGATAGGACAAACTCCAGTGTGGTCACTCCATGCCAGTTATCTTTCGGTAGCAACCTCACGGCACCTGCGCTTTGGTTAAGTTGTTGCAAGTTAATTGCTCCGTCATAGCCCGCGCATGACGAGGTGGACTTCAAAACAGCGACGTCGAGTGTTGTTTTCGATGATTGAAGGCCGTCTACGCACAGGTGCGGCAATAACTCTTCCGTGCCACTTGTATCCTGTAAACTATGTTCGAACCGTAGTTGTATTACATCGTCCTCTCTTGCTTCGACGTTTACGACGGATGGGCTATCCGTATGTGTCACGGTGTGCGTAGAGGATGTCACGGCCAAATGAGGTTCATCAGGAACCGGCATTACATCGTAACACTCATGAGACGATGAGGTGTGTGAGTACTGGCCTGCGACAAACGTTGCGCTTATAGATATGCATACTTGAGACGAGCTATCCTTAGGCATGAGCACAGAGAAATTGCCGTCTACACTGCTCACAAAATCACGGTACGGAACCTCCATACAGCCTTCTATCTTGGATTCTTTAGAGCATCCAGTAGCAGTCGGTAGGTTCGCAAGGGTCTTGTCATTAAATGAGTGCTGTCCCTCTGGTAGGTGCAGAAGAAGGAAGGCTCCATCAAGGCCAGACGGGAATCCTTCCAACTTCACTCGGAAGGGAGAAGGCAGATCTTCCTTTAATTTTCTTTGTACTTGTATTGTAGGAACAATGGTTTGAATCCTTACAGTAATGGAGGCGGTTACGCGCGACGTATCACCGTTCTCGCTTTCTTGTGATATGGCAGATAAACTGAGGACAAACTCGCGGTCAAGGCCACGGAAATCAACTACGGCTAGACGATCTAGCGATATTCCGGTTGCATTCTCAATGGGTTTTAATCGGTGCATGTGCACCCGCGCATTCTCATTCCTCCCATTTTGAGCCCAGCAGCTGGAGGCGTCTGAATTCAATGGTAGAGCAAGTATCGAAGTACTAGCTGTCTCATTGCTACTTTGGTTACTTAAGATAAGTGACCCCGCATCACCCTGATCAACAATATCAACCCCAGAGGGCACTCCTTCAAACAACAAGCACCGGGTTTCAGAGCCATCGGAATCGGGATACCTCACTTCCCCGCTTAGTTGATGCGGTAGCTCGGGCAGTCCCTCCAGCACAGAATTAGATAGATTAGCACTTAGCAAGGGTCTTGTTGCCGTAGGCTTAATTTGAAGAATGAGTACCCGATGCAAGCTATTTTCGGAAACTTTTCCAGGCTCCAACTCCATCGCTTGGGTTCTAAACCGAGCCCTTACTCGCCCAGCAACATAGGGCTTCGGTACGAACCATACCCCCGGAATACGGGTTTCTGGGAAGGTGGATTGCCAGGTCCATAAGGTGTGGTTAATGGAGCTATTGGTGATAATGAAGTTTTCTATACTGATCCAGCCCTCAGCACCTGGAGTTTCGATTTCGATGTGCATCAACAAAGCCTCACTTCCATCTCTATCACGAAGAGAAGCATTGAGGGGAACATAGACTTTGTGGCCTTCTAAGGCCATCACGTGCAGTTCTTCAGCTGCGTAGTTCACTCTTGGAACTGTGTTCTCTTTCTCTATCGATGGCCGCGATAACGATTGCGCACGGAAATCACTCAGGTGACCAATATTGAGTAGTGGCGTGTTGGGGACACTTTCTACTTTCACAGTAACCGAGATAACGGAGGTTTCGAGAATCGTCGTGTTTTCACGCCTACTATGACCTTTGAGGGTCAAGGTCAACTTCCCGGACCAAAACGGGGGCGGCGAGAATGAGATGTCAGAGATCACACTGTCCCTCCGTTTAGGATCTTCTGCGGCCAAGATTCTCGCAGCGTGATCGGACATCCGCTCAATGCCGCCCGGATGACTCGATGCTGATTCGACCAAGCGTCCATCTGGCAGCCCTTCGTAGCCCACTATCAACTCTGTCTGCTCACGACCAGGCCAAAGGCTGGCAAGCATTACATCAAATACAAGTGTCGAACATTCCCTCATCGTAACGGAAGCATCAGTGCTTTCTGAATCAGTGCTCTCTGACTGCGAGAAGAATCGCAAACGCGGTTTTTCTGCAGTCGGAGTGAACTGCGCACAATTTGTTCCAGAGAATTCGTGGAAACAGGAGCAAACGCCCATAACGCATTGTCCCCCGATGTCTCCTCGCTCCATGACGTTGAGCAATTCTTGTTCGTCTACGTTTGAGGTCAAAATGTTGTGCTTTTCTCCCCAAGAGCAATTATTCGGACATGAGGATGTATCCTCCAAAACCACGTGGAGGAACTTTGATTCTGCAGTTCTCTCTTTATGGCCCGCTCTGTCCGTCGCCATGGAGAAGAGTTTCCATCCGCAGTGCCGTACTTTTTCAAAGCGCTTCCTATGAAAGATTGCGACACCTTCTTCTTCGACTGTGTGTATATGAAGAGCCTCCTTTTCTGATGATTTCTCGTCTTTGCAGAGGGGCAATCCAAGGATGTCTACACTCGATACGCCTGATCCCCGATCCGATGGATCGATATACAGTACTACTTGCTGCGAGTCTGATGGTAGCCTTATGATGTCGTCCATCCATGACTTCAGTGAGTCGCTATCGTTTAGCATTGTCGCATTCAGTTCCCTTTGCTCAGCCTCTGGAGCCTTGGCTAATAGGTTAGACACAGGAGAGGAGGCGTCAACTAGATTGCTCCAAGGAGCAGTTAGAATCGGCTCTTCTTCATCAAATACGATTGATGCTACTACTGAAATCTCGAATTCCGTTTCTAGAGGCGGAATTTGCCTGGGCTGGATAGAAAATTGCACGAAGCCTTCTCCCATGCCAGTATCATTGTAGTTTGGAGGCAAGAAGCCATCCATTGCTCCGAGTGGAGAAGCACCGGTTTCCTCGTCAATGGAGCGGAAGGTGAAGAAAAACTCCTCATCCATAACAGCTGCGCCTCCTAATACATCTACGTGTAGACCATCGGCGAACGAGGGGTCTAATGGCCAGTCGTCCCTGTGAGTGAGACGTTGCTGCACAGTGCTGCTGGGATACTGCTCCTCAAACTCTTTATTTCCGAACCCAAATTTTTCGATTCTTAAGGAGGGTAAATGAAGTCCGGTACCATTCATTCTCACACGAATGTTCACAGTTTTTGCTGGAGCCGACGCCTTCTCCTCAGAATTCTCAAAACGAACCTTATACGTCAGAGTGTCGTCGTGAGACACCCACTGTAGGGATCCCACTCCATTAGGTCCGATGATATCATTTGGATCAAAAGGAGCTCTGCCCGGAATGGTTTTTTCCGATAAACTGATCTCATCCGCCCTTTCTTTGGTAGTGGATGTGTCTGCCCCTCCTTCTGACTGCTTCGGGCTGCGATCCCGCGACGGCGTCGGAGCGGGTGTCCATGAAGGCGTCGGCATGGATTTCCTCATGCTCCCGCACCATGCGTTATCCCTGTCCGGCTTTTCAGCATCTTTCCATTTCCATGCATCTTTGTCTTGTATGCCGTCGAAATTGACCAGCCCATGCCTCAACGAGGTTTGATTTGCAGGGGGAAAGACCGCCACATTCCGTTCCAACGCACGTCCAAAGCGCTTATATACGAATTCATCCATAAAGATATACCAAAAACGATAACACTCTAGTGGGCGTGGGATTAAGCTTTTACCTCGAAGGGCCTTTAAGTCTCTATATTCAAATGCTCCATTATAACCAATACCCCCCGTAAAGGGGTGCAACCGCCGTAAGGTCAAATCCAGTTGTAGTCGGACTTGCACAGCGTTGCCCAAGGAATGTCCCACGGTATAGATCTCATAACTTTCACCGGAATACTCCTCCAGAATTGCGTTCGTCGTCGCATAATCTTTTTCGTACCGTTCCGTACAGCAAATGTGCCCGTTAAAAGCAATTTTTGCGTCGACGATCAAATCGCAACAATCAGTGGGAACTGTGCCCCGGTACCCGATCACAATGGAATTGTGAGAATAGTAGACGGTGACGGTTTCCGTCTGAAACCTCAGATCTCTTTCCCAATTTTCGCCGATTATATTTGGCCGTTCATTGGGTCGTTGATAACTGGCGTCGGCCACGCGGTAGTAGATATCCCAGCCGGGTTCGCCACTGCCAAGTGGCATTACCTCAGGCACGTGCACGTTATATATATTCATGTACGAATCAAGATCCATCCTGCTGAGGGCAAAAGTGGCCTCATTGCAGAACTCAAATATGAATTTGCGCAGCATGAATCGGATAAAAGGCTGAAAATATAAATTTCTTTGGCCATTGCTTGCAGGGTCATCGGCCTGATTACTTTGCGGGGGACATATTGACACAACTGATCTAGACATAGCTTTCATACTCAGCTTCTTCAAGTCCGATGCAGCTAGGCAGCCGTCTGAGTCTTCTAAATAGGAATTAAATTCTTCGCAGCGCGGCAAGATGGCTCCGATACTCTCCACGGTAGGCGAAAAGCCATCGTATAGAGTATCACAGTCGGAAGCCATTTCATGAAAAAAGCACGGATCTCTACTAAAACAACTGCGTAGGGTAGACATCACATTCGTCTTCCGCATGCTCTTTTCATCGTCATCTCCCATTTGCTCAGGTTCCCCACCTTTCCTCATGGAATTCTTTTCGGATCTTGATGATGAAAGCACTCTGGAATCACACTGGATCTTACCATCAGTGTCAGTCTCCGACTTTTTATCAGCTTCAGGAGTGGCATCCAAGTTTCTAGCAAAAGAGAGCATACGTCTGCCCCAGTTTACTGATTCTGAGTCTTCATATACAATGTCCAGGATACGTCGTGCCCATTTAGGCGTTTCACGGCCTATACAATCCGCTACGGTAGATCTGGGAATCCCACACGTAGCATTTTTTAATCTAATGATCCCGTTCTTTAGATTACATATGTCTGTCTTGCACCCTGGTTGCAATGGTTGTTGTGGATTGAAAGCAATGGAGTGGCGAGGTAACGAGGAGAACGCAATATCGTCGTCCTCTTCGTAAGTGAATACATCAGCAAATGTTTTGAGGTATACAACTTCTCCGATGCATTGTTGGAATCTGGATAGCCTCGACGAAGGCTCACTGAACCCCGTTGTAAGAGGGTTAATCGCAATGACCTGTGCGGCACCTTTAGCTCCCATTCCACACCCTGCCTTTAAAGCCACGCGCGCACCCAAATTATCTCCGATAAAGTATGTTTTTTCAGGGCTAATGCCCATCTGATAAAGCTTTTGGACCACAATTTTGGCAACTTCTCCCGTCAAAGCGGCAGCGTCATAGTATAGTGGGTCACTCGTGATTTCTCTCCAGTCTACGCTGACGAGATTCAATTTGTATCCGGACAAAAGATGATAAGGCTTCACATAATGTTCCAATAACCCCACAAGTTCGTCTTCAGTATCCCAGAGTCCATGGATTCCCACATAGGTGGGAATATTTGGATCAATTTTCCCTTCGGATATGAGACTTACGCGTGTATTGTGATCAGCAAACTGAGTGGTGCGTGGTACGCAGCGTAGACAGGATGCAGCAGATTCCAGCGAGCCCCGTCCGGAATAATCCAAGCAGCCACTAAAATTTCCAATACGTGGAAGCTCAGCCTCGCCCATTTTCGTGGATTCAACTGCCATTAAACTGAGGTACGGTAGGAACATTAAATCCGTCATAATCGTCGAATGTGTTTCGGGTGCCCGCAACTCGGGGTAAATGGAAGTCAAAGTCACAAGGCTATCATGCAAGCTATTCATATGTGTTCCAAACCAAGCAACGCTCTCATTCCCTAGAACATCCTGACGATAACTGGGCAATACGCCGGCAATCTCGTTCCAGTCTATAGGGGCGCCAGGAACGAGCGTATCAACCCGAGTAGCAGACAACTGCAGTCCGTTGACGTTGGTATCACCTCTCCAAGGAGCTGACACGTAAAATTCTCGCATAGCAACTCCACCTGGTCGCAATATTCCTGGAGGACCAAACGCTTCATGCATCAAAAGCACAAGTGAAAATTGTTGACCATTCTCCATGTCGTCTACAGTTTCACCAAAATAGTTCCCATTGCTGTCCAACTGCATCATGGGTAAAGGTTCGTCTTGGAATCCACGATTTGTGCAAACAAGAGAGCCTTGTACGTAATCAACTCGACGGTCTACCTCATCGGGTGCTTCGATAGAGCAATTTATTTTCGTTCCACGTTCTGTAGTCCCATTATTGACCACCTGCAAGCCGTTCCTAAATAAAGCATCTTCGAGAATGCTTTCCTCACCCAAGACGTAGTGATTATCGGTGGTGTTGCCACGGATGGCCAGCACTTGTATGTCATACGTTCCTGGATCTACTCCGTTCAAGTCAAAAGTGGCGTAGAGCACGGTTCCAGATCCAATGTATACTTGCTCAGCTGAAACTCGAAAAATCCTTTCCGATCGACGCCCCAGGACGGACGTTCTAATCTGTACAGCAGGATAGAGGTTGAATCCCTCTCCAAACAATTTTACCGTAAAGTCACCCGTGTTACCAGCTCTCGAGTTTCCTATGGCCTTCACACGAAGTTTAGATTTACGAGCGAGAATACGCACTGGTCCAGAGTCTGTGTGGTTCTTCGAAGAGGCTATTCGAACCGGGGAAACACGGGCAAAATGACCAAAGAGACCCTTATGATGTAATTGTGTTTCAACCGCCTCTGGGAAGGGCGTTAGCGGGAGGATCTGAGTCGATGTATCGCCTCCAACGGTAGGAATTTGTCCCTCTGCAACGTTTGCTTGGGATATCCCAAAATTTGCATACACAGGTGATGTGCTCTTGGTTTCCTGGACTTCTACAATGACAGGCCCTTCAGAAACAGACGAATTTGATCCCACAACCGCGAACACAAGGTCCTGGGATGAAGGAATACTCCCGATCCAAGCTGCACTGTTGAAAGAGAGCTTCCTGTGGTGAAGCTCCACTAGAACCGGAGACTGTACAACGGTGTTCTGGTCAGAGGAAAACTGCACGGCACCAAACTCCCGCGAGCGAACTTCAACAGCATACCCTCCCGACTCAGCCTCCAGAGGGATCGACGCTCCGGCCGAAAGCTGCTCCGTGCCCGAAGACACTCTTTCGCATCCTCTCGACAATGGCACGTCCCTCGGTGTGGGGTAACCCTCCCATCCAACTATACCAACGAGGGCTAGCTCGTAACACAGTAGTAGCGACTCGGTGGATTCTTCCGTGTGTGTTGCGTTGAGCTGCCAGGATACTTGTATCTTTCGCTCGCTAGCGTCTTCGCTCATGTCGATCTTAGATTTGGAGAGCATCATTAAGTTAGAAAGAGAGAGGTGGACTAATGGAGGCTTGGTGAGTCTCACGACGTGCGGTGCGGTGTCAACGCTCTGATCTGACCCGTCCCATGATGGGTTCTCCACCCACGCTCGAGAAACAATGTTCCGTAAACCCACAATGAACCGCGGAGCGGCAAGAGGGCGGGTAGATACATGACGAGTCCTATTTGAACATGAAGCTGCGCCTGCTTTGAGACTTACTGTGCGCGAACCCAAGAAGAAGTCATCAACGGAATAGAGCTCATCCTCCGAAAGTCGAGTCCTTATTTGCACACTCAGGTCTCCCGACTGCAGAACGCCCCGACGGATAGTTCCTAGAGCAAACGCACTCTCCGGGTCGCACATATCAAATGGAACTTCGACATGCATAATGAATTGGAGAATAACCGACTGAGCTGAATTCCATTTCCGGTCTTCGTCAGTGGATAGTTTCCATGCGTTGATGGGCCTCGAGCCCTCTTGAACACGGGCGCCTTCCATACTAAGAGTTACGGAGGGTGATTCGCTTCCCAAAATACTGAAGAATCCTCCAGGGAGTGATATAGCAACCGAATACTCCTCATCGCGGTCTATGCCTCGGTATATCGCTGGCAAATGCGATATTGGTGGAGCTGATGCGATAACATTGTCCCTTGACGCTTCATTAGCAACAAGAACCATTCTATACGCCCCGGCCTCCAGTTCGAAGGGAATGACAGCTCGCAACCTTGCCGAGTAGCCTCTGACAGATGCGACTGAGCTCGCAGTGGCTACTCCATCACTTGATAGCACTTGAACGGCACTTCTCAGTCGAACGGTTCTCTCGTTAAGAATGCACTCGGGGTTGTTATCAACACTCTCATTGTAATTGGATACAGGACACGCATAAAGGGAATCCCGATATGCAATGGACTGTTCGAATAGATCTTTTCCCGAGGTCTGCCGAAGGACTTCATAGTCTACCACGAGGACATCCCCCGCGTTTACAAAATTATTGCTTCCGATAGAACTGGAGGAAACCTGAAACCGGAGTGTTGACCAGTGGGTGGAATTGACAGACACCTGGAGAGACGTGGACGGGCCATCCGACTCGACAGGATTGTTATTTTGCAGTGACAAGCGATCATAGTCACGTTCCTTGGCATCTTTATCTTCATCCTGCTCACTCTGATCATCCCCCCTCCTTCCTCCGTCCATTTCTCGTTTGACGCTGGATTCCAAACGAGACGGTAACAGGAATCGAGTGCTGCTCACGCCACAGTCCGATGTCAATGCTACGTTACTCGACGCTCTGGCAGCAACAAGGTAGTATTCTTCGCCAAGTTCTACCGACTTAGGTATTGTACTCAACACTTGAAACGTTGCGTTTGATGCGGCAGCAATATAGGGTACCTCAAGTTCAGCACGTTGCAATTTGAATGCATCCACTTTCCACCCGGCAGAGCTACTGCCCTCATTGCAATTCCTGTTTGGAACCTCGTCTGTCATATGCACTAAGAAGAGATCTACTTGGATGATTTTAGACTCGAGCGGTGCGTCATTGTAATTTGCTAACGCCACCCTTATCTCAAGAGTTCGGGACCCTGTCCATCCTTTGATGACGTCAGGTGACAACAAAGTCACTGCGACTTCAGGCGTAGAACGCATGTTGCCGCTCGCTTTTCTTTTTATATTGTTAGAGAATACCGTCTCCATAAAGTCTTGACCGCAGTTCGTCTCCACAGTTGCTTCCGCCACACCCAGTTGGTCTTTCCTCTCAGGGGGTAAAGAAATGTCTGCGGCCATTTCGTATGTTTCTCCCATTTCCAGTCTACTCGGAGTTGCGTTTCTCTGCAAACGCTTAGCTGTATTTTGTGATTTCCATCCTATAGAGATACAGTCTTTCCATTTAGACTCTCCGTTTTTAGTATCCATCAATTCGTCTCCCTCGTTCTTCACTGTCCAGTGCACTCGGAAAGATTCTGCATCGCGAGGCTCAACGAAGACATTCTGAACAGAAAGATCGAAATCGCGGTACCGCAGAAGGAATGATCTGACCTTGGCGTTATTTTCGGTGAAGTCCTCCACCTGTTTCAGTGACGATGACAGCTGCCCTTGAATTTCGATTCTTACAGTTTCAGCTTCACCATCATCTATGAGCTGGCTCGCTGAGTGCACCTTCAGAGAACACTGGGCTGTTAGCGTCTCGCCAGGGTGTATTTCGGGAGCTTCTTTAAAGAAAGAGCAGGAAGGCTTTTGCTCGTACGAGACATACCTTCCCTCATCAGAGACTCTTGCTCGAACAGTATACTGGTTTGCACCGATTGGCCTGTTGCCCGCATTTTTTACCGTACAGTTCACGTCCGTGTAACTATCGACAACGATGGCGGAACCTACAATACCGAAGTCCAATATCTTGAGATCCACCAGCGTCCTCTGAACATCGAACTGCTTTGGCAAGTTATTATTATTCAGCCTACCGTTTTCAAAGAGACGGTTTTCAGGATCCACTTGTATTCGTGCTTCTCCGGTGCCTGTCGTACCATGCAAAGGAGCCCTTTTAGTCACGCTAAGGAGTATAGATTCCTGAGACTTCAACGGCTTAGCTACTGCTGTATGTGATATTCCCCCATACAATACCCCGGGAAATGACCATTCTATTCGAACATTCACGGGTGCTTTAGTAGCCGCGTTACCATCATTTCTAACAGCGAAAGATACCGTGAACTCATCGCCGTTTTCCACCGCCACTTCTGGCATGATTGAAGCTGAAGCCACTAAGTAATCTGGAGTTGGCGTCATAGTAACCTCAATTTCGTCACCATGCTTTATATTATTGTCACGGTTTTGGTCTACGACTGAGCCGAATTCATCCACCACTACACCAATGCGGTACTTCCCTGAGGATTCTCGAGGAATGTCCACAGAGAAGCTTCCAGTATATTCCTCACCTGGTCTCAACTGCTGTAGTGGGATCTCCGTCTTGACAAGTGTACTCTCTCCCACCCAGTTGATGGTATCAGAAGCAAAGAGATGCACGCCGTCCAGCCAACGTTCTCGAACGACTTGCGTAGTGCTTGCAGCTCCCTTGTTCGAAATTGTGTAGGCCACATGGAGGGTCTCTCCTGAAAAGCTTTCCGGTGCGTGGGAAATAGAAGATACTATGAGGTCAGGTTTGGGTGGTTGTTTCAGAAAGACACTTGCAGAATCCTGGTTATTGTCCTCCTTTAATTCCTCGATGTCGTTGTTCCCATCTGTCACCACGTGGATATAAAACGAGCCAACCATATCCACATCCGTTTCTACCCTCACCCGTCGTTGATATTCTCCTCCCGATTGCACAAACGAAGGGGCAGTCACAGTATCAACAACGTCACCGTCTCTAAGACGTTCGCCATTCGCCAACAGTATTCTGTCTTTCCATCCTCGTTCGCTAACAATATGTCCTGAACCACTGTTGTGTACAGTGTAACTGACATCAAAGCTCTGCCCAGCGGTAAGCTGCGTTTTGAAAGGAATATCTATAGCCTTAATCTGAAGGTCGGGTATTTCCTTTGTCGAGAATCTCCATCTATCAGACCAAACGACTCTACCATCGCCCAATTCAAATTCCAACTGCCAAACCATGTCTGCGCCAGCCGGCAGAATTTCTTCCAGATCAATACGATCCGGAGTGTAATTGTTCCAGAAACCCTGAACTCGGGAAACACTTCCCAACGGAGAAAACGGACGGTTGCTGCCCGTTCTCCAGGTATACACGTTTACTTGAAGCGCCTCCGAAGCACTATCCCAAGTAAATGAAGGATTTTTCGGGGGGATATTGATAGCATTGTGGGACGGAGTCACTGGCTCGACATCAAAAACAACATGAATGCGTTGTTCTTTCGACTTCGTTTCGCCGCAAATGTTTGTCACAGTCCATGTCCTTACAATTGTGTCACCACAGCGTGGATCGCTTAGGCTGTCGGAAAATTCCATTGAGACACCCGTATCTCCGTGCTCAGATACCGCTTTGCATGGTGAACTAATTGCTGTCGGTCTTCCTACTATATCAGGATCTACGTCTATGGGAATCGAGCAAGGAACTTCCTTTGTGGAGGGTGCCTGAAAGTCAGGAGGTTGAGGATCCTCAAGCTCCACTTCCCTGTTCACTTCTTCTTTATTACCGCATTCATCTCTAGCTGTCCAGGAAAACGACACCCTACAGCCACTCTTGAAACCGATTGACTTTACAATTTCGACGGAAGAACAAGTGTCTTCGGAAATCACTTGCTCACTAAGCTGTTGCAAATTGTTGCATTGGGCCGATTCAGTGGACCAAGTGGTAGATAATGTAGGCGGCGTGGTATCTAGTTCGTTTATCTGCTGCATCGCGGTCTTTATATTCTGACATTCATCTTCAACTTTCCATTCACGATTAATGGTTGCATAAATCTTGGTCTCGTCACTGCTGCATTCCTTTACTATTCGCGAATCAGTGTGAGTGACGGATCGAATTCCATTAGGACAAGCGTTTGCGAATCCTGATGTATCCGCTTCCGCTTCGCCGGTAATTTCCGGAGAGGTGTCATCACCACAATCAACGTTTGCGTCTTCGGGGAGCATTATTTCAATCGGCGAAGCGGTAACGTCCTCGTCTATCAATCCATCAAAGTCATCATCGATACCATTTCGATACTCTTCATCTGTCCATCCATCACAGTCGTTGTCAATTCCGTCAGCCGGTACCATTTCGGAGAGTTCACAGTTTTCTCTTGGTTCTTTCAGTGCGATGTATTCGATCTCCCACCCGGTTTCATCATAGCGTACCCAACCGTCCGGGTCTTCGAAGTAAATTTCAGCTAGTGTTGTTGAAACTTCAGTTACAACTCCCTCCGTTGGAAGCGCATCTGGATTGCCATTCAAGGAGATGAAGGCGTCGTGGGAATCTATTCTCCTCCTATGTAACTTAAAACGAATCCCTATAGCACGAGTAACGTTCCTCACATCAATGCGCCACGAACATTTTATCGGAGCATCGTAACTTTCATCTTCTCCTGAACCATCGGTGAACACTCCTCGAGAGCTAGTAAGAAGAGTAGGTATACGTGAACACTGATCGTACTCGCTTATCTGGAAGCACGAATAGTGAAGTTCCCATCCTGTGGCATCAACGCTAGTGTTACCCCTACTTTGAAAGTCAATAAATACGTCTGACCCCTGAAAGTACAGCGGAAGCGACTCTTTGTTGGGAAAGTTGTCTTCACTTTGGTCCTCAACAGCAAAGACTCTTGAGTAAGACGCAGTAGAGACATTCAAAAAATCTCCAATCTTTAAGTCAAACGAGTCAAACCAAAGAGCGCAACCATCTACCCATGAAGACGCCAATTCAATTTCCCATTTGCACCTCCGTGAGGGCAAGTATCGGGCAGTTCCACTTCCGTCTCCAAAACTGCCATGAGATGACGGCGATATCGAAGTTGTTCCTGATTTGCAAGTGGGACGATGCTCCAGGATCCAACCAGTACGATTCCTACTTGAGTAATCATATTTGGAATGGGATACATGAGATGTCACAACGATCCCTTTGATTGAGCTTGACACCTCGTACACGTGCTTCCATGCACTTTCCGATCCTCCGTAAATTTTACCGAGAACTCCACCATCTATGATGCTAAGTTTTACATAGTCGTCAGGCGCCAAGTCAAATCGGCTGAAGGTGATGCCTAAGACACTATGTTCGGGTAATTCAATATCTTCGAATATCAACGCCTGAGAGCAGCTTTGGGCGGAAGAATATTGAAAATTACTAGAGATTGTCCCAGTATAAGATGCCCTTTCCACTACTGAAGGAGGCGTCGCTTGACTCGTTTCGCAAGTCGCCGGTAGCCGGCGATACTGCAATACGAAATCCTCGTACCAGTCTGCATCATTTCTATACCTAATCCGACGGACATTTGCAATAGGAGCACTGTCCTTGTCGTGCTCGTCGAATGAAATGGTAGAAGTATCGGTAAAGATCTCTAGTAGTGCTGCATAATGCAGATCTATTGATTCAAGCCAGACCACATAGCTGAAGGAGTCGTCGAAAACCCACTCGCAATCAACACCAGATTCAGAGTCTCTTATCCGGATTTCTCCACTCTCGTCGGTCACCATCTTTTCAGGAGCACACTGAACCGATTTGGATCGAAGGGTGAAGCCTTTCCCAGCCGCGAAAGACGTAGCGTTGAAGTGGACATACAAGATCGATCCGCCTAAAGCAAACGACCTACCATCTTCGGTACCGGAAAGCTCTACGGAGCTCGAAATCGGGTCATCCGTCCTGACCAAAATGCTGTCCCGGTTTGAAACGGTATCTACATCTTCCACCGTAACGATGAACCCTTTCGCATCTCCATACTCGGGATCTACTTTCCAAGAGCAGACAGTACCAGGCAAATATTCATCGGACCTACTGCCGTCCGAAATTGTCACGGAGCCCGTGCCGGTGTAAACGACCTGGCGGTTACGAGGACAAGTAGTTTGGAAAGAAAATCCCCATTCTACTTGCCCCATAGAATCAGAAAAATTTGAGTACAACAAGAGAACCTCTGGAGGCGCCGAAAGAGTCCACGGCTCATACAGCGTGGGAAAATTTCCTTTATTGAAGACACATGATTCACGAGCAAGTGGATTGTGCAGCTCAATTGTACCTTTCATCGACGCAACCGACGGACTGAACCAGAATGCTAGGTCACGATCATGTGGAAGCGAGCCTCCCAATTGCACAAGCAATGCACAAGAGGTATTCGGTGTTGGGAAAGGTGGGCTGACTGTTCCTCGCAACTCCGTCCCGTCTGTAATGGATGAGCCAGCGCAAACATCTGCTAGCCGCAGAAAATGAAATTTGAACCCTGCACCGTTGTCAAACTGATCGAAAGAGACTTGAATCTTAATCTTCCCTTCCGATAGGAGCAGAGGGTCGTCCTCGATTGGGGCATCATCATCAAAGTACTCATACTTTGTCTCAGATGGAACACGGGATATTGTAAGATGGCGGTTCACATGGCGTGTAGAGAGCCATAGAAGCACCGGTGCATAAGTAGCATTCTCTAGCGTCCAGCTGCACTCGAAGTCTGCCGGAGCAGCATCAATAAGGTCAATAGTTCCCTCAAGCATGTTAACTGATTTGCTTCCAAGGCATGGAAGCGAGTGGACGTTCAGCTCCCAGCCGTCGTCTTGGAGACCGGAGGAAGCATTGAAGAAAATGTAAAGTATTGATCCTCGTATGTTCCAAAACTCAGATGTATCCACTGTTTCGGAAAACTGCAAAGATTTTTGAGAAAGGTCATCCGTCCACATTTGGACGACATCTCCTGGTGAGGCTGTTTTGAAATTGTTGAAAGACACTGAAAAAGCTTCTCGCTGAGAAGAAAGATGAATTTCCCACATGCATTCGCTCCCAGCGATGTAGTCGAATACATCACTTCCATCACTGATTGTCAGACTTCTATCCAGATACAACATCTGCCTGCGCCGACAGAACGACGAGAGAGCCGAGGGGGGTTTGTAAGTCAAACGAAACCCCAAAGAAGTGGAATGATAGTCGAGGTCACTTGAAAATCTTAATTCAATTGGAGTACGCAGTGTCCAAGGAGACTCTATAGGGGACGGATTGATGCTCCCCGTTAAGGTATAATTCGCTCGAGGGGTTGACACTTCCAAGTAGTCGCCTTCTGCTAAGGAAAAGTATTCGAACCATGCCGTAATATCGGGGTGCGCCGGAAAATCTACTGACCATGTCTTGTCGATACCTGCATTGTAGTGACTATCTCTACTACTCCCATCAGTAATTGATATTCCTTCAATTGATTCCATGTGCGAAAGAACAGCGTAGCTCAGCCAAAAGGTGTCGCTTGATCTATCGAGCTGAAACCGGAACGAAACCGGAGATTGAACGAAGAGAGGTGTCTCCGGCGGGAACGGATGATCACCTCCTTCTAAGTCAGCATAGGTGGAAGAGGGGGTTATAATTTGCATTTCACTAGCCCAGGAGACACTGAAGTAGACGAAAAACAATTTGATCAGAGGGTTTCCTGGAAAACGCAGTTCCCTCGTTTTCTCTTCATGGCGCTGAATCGTTTTGCCGAAGATGTCGCCGTAATACATTGACCCGCAGTGGATATCTACATCGCTTATTACAGCGTAGCTTAAGTTGAAGCCCGCCTTGGTTACCCACGAATCAGTTGTAAAACGAATTAGAATCGGTGATTTCATTACCAAAGAAGAGCCTTTGGGATATGGATTCACATAGCCAGTGAGCCGTTTCCGGTCATCCCAACCGGTGATCTCGAGGAAATCATAATCATGCTCCACGAAAAAGTAGTCCAACCACAACTCCACTTGCATACTCGCGTTGAAGTTGAGAGACCAAGTTTTATCCATGTAGTTGGAGTAGCTTTCGTCTCTACCGCTTCCATCCGTAATGGTCCCTTCTAGCGGTGGTGTCGTTGCGCCTTCCATCACACTTCTTGGGTAGGGCTCAGCACCATTGCTGCCCCCGGCCTGTCTGGCGGGCTCCCTGACCCCTCTGGCAGAAGCGACCCCGGCAGAAAGAACAACCGAGGAGACGATCGACGCAACAACGATACAAGATCCATGACGAGGAATTTTCGCTGTCTTTTCTTTCATTATGATCCGTCGAATATCCTCAATGGAATTGATGACGCGTGTAGCTTTCTCTACTTTCTGGTCAGAAGGCACGCGCACACTCTCGGGTAGCGATTTTCGTCCTCAACCATCAAGGTCAAGGATACGCGAGGCTCCTCTTTTACAAGGAGCGCGTTGAGCTTCGCTTGGAAAAACAAACAAGTTAGAAAACTTTCAAAAAGAGTAAACTCTCCTTTGTAAGTAAAGTTTTGACAACTCTGTGGATGACTAATATCCTAAAAGTTTGGGAACGTCTTCTGCGAAAAGGTCGCCAGGATCGGGAGCCGGTTGCCGAGAGGGGCATAAGCCCGCCTTTGGCGGCAGCCTAAGCTCTTCAATCTCTCCATTTGATACTGCGGTACAACATCTACGATCACTACCGTCCATGTGAACTTGCTCCAATAAAGAAGGTTGGATAAATGACTAGAATGCTTTGATTTTCACTTGATCACTGTGTGGCCACTGGTCACCCGCCATTCACCACCAAGCGACCTCCCGGCGCCGTACCTAGCGGTAGCAAGTACCGTACGCTATCAGAATTCGCTTACTTTGAATAAATGTGATCGAAAGGGTACAAGCTAAGTAAGCCCATCATCGTACCGAAAATGAAAAGGCGACGTAGTCCACCCGACAACGCTCTCTGGTGTAAAGTACTGGTAAGAGACAGTTAGGGTACCGATACCAGTACCTTTCCAAGTGACTGTGGGTTGTGATGATTTTTTTCTCTTTTTGCAAATGATGGTACAGGAAGACTAAAACCACAACCAGGGTTCCATCCGGTAGCTGCTCCGCCGGAGATCTATTCCCGCCCCGTTCTTTCAGTGCGAAAACATGGGTATACTGGAACCTGCTAATCTCAGTAATCTCCCGGGTTGAAGAAAGTCTTCATTGAGCAATTTTCAGGATTGTCAAAGTCTTTTTGGACATGTGCAAGGTCACCTTGTTCTACCATAGACCCTCGCTGGATTCCTCAGGAGAGCTCTCCTCACGGCATCCTACAATTGTAGCTGTTGGGATGTAAGTTAGTAGGTAGTTTGTAACGCATTGATGGTATGCCTGCAGTCAGTGCAGTATAGCACTGGACGGGAACCTACGATGTCGTCTGGTTCAGTGCTGGGGAGCCCCCTCCCGCGTCAGGTGGTGGCTTGTCATTGGTCACAACTGTTGCGTCGGGAACAACACTTCATCCTGCCTGCGCTGCTGCAACCGGTCTTGGCGTTGGCGCCGCTGTGGCAGGCTCAGGGTCTTCTCCTGCCAGACTGAGCCTGAGCCTTGTCGGTACCTCTGACATTGTGGGCGCAGGCATGGCTCCTCCCCGATGCCTCCTGAGCTTAACCAGTGCGATGTTCCCTCACGGCGCATGTCAGCAAGGCTGCAGGAACAGCGGGCCCGTCGCTGCTTAACACGGGCGCATACCGCTCCTCGTTAAGAAGATGCGGTCAACTTCCCGGCCGGTGGGCTATCTGTCACATTTGTGTGTGTGTCAGTGCTATAGTCTGTACAACAATTGTTCATTGGATCTTGAACCGTCTGACTCGCGCACGGTGACATCATCGCTTGTACGGGAGGTATCACTGCGGACGTTTCTGTTGTCTACCCGACTCAAGGCTTCTGCAGGAACGTATCGATCAATTAGCAGCTCGCTTGAGGCATCAGCAAAGCGTTGTTGTTTCTTGATGGAGGATTGATCGCACAGTACT
>LVLI01002119.1:0-22108 GCA_001687465.1 Halocafeteria seosinensis | reverse complement strand
GGCGGGTGGGTCAACCTGATGATTAAGGCGTTTAGCCCTTGTCACCGAACTGTCGACTAAGTTGGCGCTCTGACAGCTGTCAGCGACACCTGGTCAGAGCACACATAGTAATTGGCCCATGCTCACTCCCTGAAGCATATAACTTAGCATGATGCAACGCCGATACGTGATTGAGTGCTTTTCCTCGAACTGTGTTCGTTTATGTGACGAGACAACATCCATACAAGAAAGCCTAGACCGTTTAGCGCGGATCGCGTGCCTTGCGTTCACTGGCTCTTGAAGCGGAATTGTACTTAGTATGAGAGAAGCTAAATTGAGTTGATTTATCAAACGAAGATTCATCGACTGGTTTGAATAGAGTGGAACGTAAATTCCATCAACTTTATGCGGTTGTGCTCCTATAGTTCTTGGACGGCATCAGAAGAGGTACGTCGAGGACAAACGTCACTCCTTTTTGGTGTCCAGGCTAGTGACAGGGGACAAGGTGACGAAAAAGGATAAAGGATGTAGTGAAGGGGTGAAATAAGGGGAAAACATCGATCTAGATTTTGGTAGGTTCTTACTTGCAGCCGTTGACCGATGTTCGTCTGATCTCCTTTTCTTGTGATCAAAGGACATCTCGCAAAGGCCTATCCGGATAGGATGTCTTTGCGGGTTCATTTTTCTCCGCTGCTCCTAAATGTAGTCCTGGGAGGCACGTCAGAGTGCTTGCTGTCGCTTTGACGGAATGCATGCGTTGCGATCAACTTCGTGTCGCGTGGATGCACCGATATACATTGCCCATCTTACATTGAGTGTGTGACAGCGATGTGAAAATTGTCTGGTAGCTTGTATGCAGTACTTACACGTCACTCTGTGTGTAATGTGCCAGTACAGAGTAAGAAGCGCTTCAAGATGCGAAAGAGCCATGCCATGCCAACCATGGCGCAACTACTTGTTATGTATTCAGCACTGGCAACGATATCTAAAGCTACTGAACCGGATTGTACTATGGGGGATAGCTTCGCAGGGCTACCCAAAAATGCAAACAGCACTCACTGTGCTTCTGCCGCGACAAGTCGCCTGATAGTTTCCAAGGAAGCCATTTCTGCTCGTCCGACAGAGAATTCTATGCAAAACGTATATCTTGCTATCGATTTGCCAAAGCAAAGATCCTGGTCAGTTGGGCCACGAAATGTCCCTGTAACGGGTACACCCTTCAGACTTCAATTCTTTTGCTCCATGAGGCTATCGCGCATCGACCATGGAATCCCTATTCGATTTCACTGCTTAATTATCCACGAGCACAGTGGTCTCGCAATCCAATATGGTACTTGGTATAGCTGTATAGAAATTTCAGTGGCAAAGGACCGGGAAAATGGACCTGTGGCGAGACGCTTAGTTTCAAACTCGGGAAAAAGAGCGATAGCGTTTTCATGCAACTCGAGAGTGGGTACTGGAGCGGATTGTGGCCTTAAGAGAACATTTCCACTGAAGATGCCAAACCCCTACGCCATTTTAAAGATAATGGCTTGTATCACACTCCAAAAATCGAATATTCTTGGTAATTGTGTGACAATGTTGGGCATTTGTCTTGTTCTGCTAAGAGCTTATATGCCTCTTGGCCACAAAGCACCCCTGCGGCTGGTGTCTGGTAAAGCCGCACCAGCTAGTTTCCATGCGCCTTCATTTGTACAGAGGAAACAGAAACGACCGTTGCGTGCTGGTGTTGTGCACATAAGTGCCATTACTGCGTTCCTCTTTAGTTCACCCATTGCTTTTGTAAAAGGAACCACGAATTTACGCGAGAACATAATTGCTGGAAAAGAAGCCCGTTTTGAAAATGCCCCTCAGAGCAATACTCTTCGCATAGCTTGTAGTGTGCTGAACTGGGAAGGACAAAATTACGGAGCTAAGACTTACGTCTCTCTTGGTGCGCATGAGACATTCAATTGTGGTGGAGGGAGCCAGGAGAGTGGCAACATTATCAATTTGACCGAAAGCGAGAGTTTCAGAAGACTTGATAATTTCAGCGACGATGTACATTCAATCACAAATGTCCTAGTGATTAAAAGCGCGAATGTTCAGAATGGAACCACTGGTGAAAGCGGAGGCTTTATTGTTCGAACAGCTCAGCAGTACTTGACTGTTAAGTCTTGCAGCCCAACCGGAGATATATGGAAATATGGCGGTGGAATATGTGGGAAAAATCATTGCAAAATTGCAATATTCGATTCCGTTTCTCGAGGGGCAATATTAGGTCAATCCATAGGCAGTATCGCAGGACTTGATATAGGACGTAATGGGGAGGCTCACATAGCAACAACTTATTCTATCGGCAATATTAAAGGACCCGGTTTATGTGGTATTGCTGGAGAAGGTGCTGGTACTATGAATGGTAGTGTCCATGCCTTACACCCGTTTTCGTCAGGAATCATTCCCTCAGATGATGTACTAGGTGTTGGAATTGTGGGTAGCGCTGCCGGTAGCGATCATGGAAAGGTGAACGTTCAAAAGTGCTACTCTGCTGGACAAATTGGTGCCCATAGTAGTGGGGGGAATAGCGGATATGTTTCAGCTCTCAGAGAGGAAAGTCCTAATATTACGGATTGCTATAAGCGAGGTGATATCCAAGGTTTGGGTGCAGGAGGTATTTCCGGAGATGATACTACATATCAGGGCTTCAGCTCGTCGACGTCTCCGGGTGGTTGGGGCACAGAAGACACAGCAGGTGGAATAATAGGTGGTTTATCTGAGAAGGTTGGGAAAGTGGAGATAGTTGACTCCGTGTATGATCACATTAAGATAGTGGGAAGCGAGCTGCAATTCATTCTAACCAATGTCACGCTTACGGGGAAGTCGGCCAACTTGTATGATATTCGAGGTCAACTTTATCGTCGAGAAAATTCGCAACGGTATAACGGAAGAGTCATATACTTGAACGGAGTAGTTAATTTTGAACGGTCATTTACAATCAAGCCCGATGTTTCCTTCTTTAGTTGGAGATATGCTCCAAATCATATCAGACCCCACCACGCAACATTATCTTTTTTACCTGCTACCTTTCAGGTGACATTTGCACTGCTCTTCTTTGTCAGTCTACCGATTTTTTCAAGGATTTCGAGAAAATGGAATAATATGATCGACAAGACATATGACATGTCGATTTCATTACACTGGAAACCGAAAGCACTGGAGACATGTTCGGGAAAGTTGCTGCCTCTTATTGCATCGATAGTCGTATTACTGCACTTGAGGGTAGCGTCGGCTTATGTGCCTCCTCCGACTGGGATCGATTTGCGGGACAATATTATACATGGGTCTGAACCTTGCTTCCACTATATCCCGGAAAAGAGCCTGTTTGAAATGAATTGCAGCGTTTTGTACTGGAGGGACCAAGGTTATAAACCCGATACACACATATCTTTGAGTGTAAATGAGACCTTCGATGGTGGTGGGCATAATCCCAATCAGACCCGAATTATTGACTTGAATGGAACCGTTGGCTTTGAAGGGTTATTCACAGTCAGAGAGGAGGTGACAACGTTTGGTGACGCTCCATTAATAACCAATGTTAATGTCAAGAACGGAGAACTCTCTTATGGAGTGGGATGTATTGTCCAATCCCATCAAAAGTTCTTTTTTGTTGATTCGTGTAGTTATACAGGTGGTGTAATCGGAGGTGAAGCCGGTGGTATTTGTGGCCGAAGGTGCGGCCTCAACGGAGGTGAAGTCAAGATATTCAGATCCTATTCAGCAGAGTGCAAGATCTCTACTGGTGCAGGTGGTATCGCAGGAGAACAAGTAGGATACAATGGAGTTGTTCATATCGTACAATGCTATTCGACGGGGACTATAGCTCAAGCGGCAGGCGGCATTTGCGGAGGTGATGCTGGTGAGCAATACGGCAAAGTTTTCATCTCTCAATCCTTTTCAACTGGCGATATGGGGGTTGACGCTTTAAACAGTGGTGGCATTGTGGGTCATGATGCAGCCAAAGATAACGGATATGTGCTAATAAAAGAATGTTATACAACTGGGCGAATATTGGCCGAGGGTAGCGGTGGGATTACTGGATCTTCTTCAGGCGTCAAGGGGGGTAAGGTATCGATACTAGATTGCTACACGCAAGGAAATATTGGTGGCCAGGAAGCCGGAGGAATTACAGGTTTAGGAACAGGAGGAAGTCGCGAATCCAGCTCAAGTGGATATTCCGTTGAAATTAAAAACACATACGCATCTGGAATTGTAAACAATGATGCTGCCGGGGGAATTATAGGTTCTATAGCAGATGATGATGTTGCAAATAATATTTATGTTCAATACTCGCTCTATACCTCTGACTCAATGGTCGGTGGCTACTCTGCGATTCATCCAAATGAGACGGGGAATTCTAACGATCTAGATAAAATTGGGGGTCAACTTTATCATCATGGCGGTGTACAACGATGGGACAACGGGACCTGGACTGTTATTGGTAGTGATCAGCTACCTATCTTACGGTATCAATTACAATCCCCGCATGAGGACGTTCAGTCTACAACTCCAAGCATAACTTCGTCACCTTCTCCAAGCGTCCTTACACCATCCCCGGCATCACCAAGCGCGACGCCAACTCCTACGCCGACGCCGTTTCCTACAGATTTAAGGGAAAATATTATGGAGGGGACGGAACCTTGCTTTGACTACAATTCTGAGAAGAAACTATTTCGAATGATTTGCGACGTGCTGGAATGGCAGGAGCAGAGATATGGAGCTAGCACTCATATTACTCTTCATGCAAATGAAGTTTTTGATGGAGGGGGTGACAGACATGACGGGAATGTTATAGATTTAGCCGGAGTTGTAAACTTTGAAGGTCTCTTCAGAATTAGCCGGGATGTGTATTCAATACTTAATGCTCCTTTGATTAGGAATGTGGATGTAAAGGGTGGCGTAACTGCAGTCGGAGGAGGTTTTGTTGTTCAGAGTTTTGAGGGGTATTTTGAAATTGACTCTTGTAGTTCTACTGGGGATATTACCGAGAATAGTGGGGGTATCGCCGGCGAGTACTCTGGTAGAAATTATGGTGAAGTAGAGATTCTGAGCTCTCACTCTGAAGGGAGAATACTGGGCAGAAATGCGGGTGGTATTACAGGAGAATACAGCGGCCAAAATGGAGTTCTTCGAATGACCCGATGCTATTCGACCGGTAGCATTGAAGGAGAAAATGCAGGGGGTCTATGTGGGTACCAAACTGGCGATAGTGGCATTGTCTATGTCACAGAATCACACGCAACTGGTGATATTCTTCAAAGAGCGCAAGGAGGTGGGGGGGTTACCGGTGGGGCGCCTGCAGGCAGTGGCATAATACGGATAAGCAAGTGTTATAGTACCGGCAAAATACTAGCGAAGAGGAGTGGTGGAATCATTGGTTCCGAAGCAGCACGTTATGGGCAAGTATACATACGAGATTGTTATACGCGTGGAAGTATCCAAGAAAGGTACGCAGGAGGCATAGTAGGTGGAGAACTGGGAGGATTTTCAGATGCTGCAGGGTCCAAGTTATTCATTGAAAATACGTTTGCATCTGGTGCTCTGGTACATGCTGAAGCTGGTGGAATAATTGGAAGTATACTTTATGACTTTGACGGAACTGCGGAAGTGCTATATTCCGTGTTTAATGGGAGCAATACAGGTACAATTATAGGAGACGACCCGAATGATGTTTTGGTGGCTATTGGAACATCAAATAATTTAGCCAATATTCGAGGCCAATTATATAGTACTGACATCGTACAACTATGGGATAACGAAACATGGACTGTGACTAAAGATGCTCAGGTGCCAATACTCCGTTTTCAACTGCAAGCAGCAAACGAGAGCGTGAAGGTACCACCTTCCCCGGACTTACGAGGCAGCATTCTGGAGGGCAAAGAACAATGTTTCCGGTTTACGACCGATCAGAAACTGTTTGAAATAACGTGTAGTGTGCTGTATTGGAAATTACAAGGTTATAAAAGTGAGACTTTCCTCACTCTCGCTGCTAATGAAGTATTTGATGGCAGTAGCCCAACCTTAAGTAACGGAAGTATGGTGGATTTGACTGGAATCGACAACTTTAGGGGTTTATTCAGTATCAGACGTGATGTAAAGTCGAATGCGGAAGCTCCAGTGATTCAGAATGTACATACAAAGAACGGAATAACCGCGTTTCAGGGAGGCTTCATTATTCGAGCAGGCCAACGCCTCTTCAACGTTGATGACTGCAGCTCAACAGGGGACATTACCGGTGGTGGGAGTGGCGGAATTTGTGGTCTCGGGTGTGGCAAAGAAGAAGGCGAGATAAAGGTTTCCAATTCATCATCGACAGGTTCAATAATGGGGAATCGTGCTGGTGGTATTTTAGGAGCGCAGGCAGGTGGTTGGGCTGGCATTGTGCATGTAACAGGATGCCTTTCTTCGGGGAGCATAGGAAAGGATGCAGGAGGTATTGCTGGAAGAGGTACGGGAGACTCTCGCGCTGTTGTGTATATCGACCACTGCTTTTCTACTGGAACGATAGTGGGCTCTAGTAGCGGTGGTATCCTTGGGGTTTGCGACTTTAGTGGCTTTGGAGTCCACATGTATGTGTCCAAATGCTATTCAACAGGAGATATTCTGGAAGGCGCCGATGGTGCTGGTGGAATTATTGGCGCTGAAGCCGGGAGGAGTGCATACGCAGAAATTACAGAATGTTACAGCTTTGGAAGAATATTGGCCAGGCGCAGTGGTGGAATAGTTGGCGAAGTACCGGCGGAAGAAGAAGGCCGTGTCCACATTATAAACTGCTACACTCATGGACAAATTGGTGGAAAGTACGCAGGAGGTGTAGTGGGTGGATGTGGCGGCGGCGACGTTTACCGGTTTAGTCCTCAAGGTCAATTGCTTATCAAGAACACTTACACTGCTGGTGTTTTGTCCCATGTAGACGCTGGTGGAATTATTGGCAGTATTTCTGATGATTTTGGTGGTGAAATTCAGGTGAAGTATTCCGTTTACAATGACGTTAGGGTTGTAGGAGAAGATCCCGGGAACAATATCGGGAGTACTAGAGGGGTTTCGAACAACTTAAATGAAATCCGAGGCCAGCTTTATCATTACAACGGTACTCAAAGATGGAGTAACAGTACTTGGGTTATCCATGGAACCAGACGACTACCTGTCCTGAGGTTTCAAACGCACTTTCCAGTATCTAACCAAACCGCTACTGCTGTTTTTGCTAGTCCAACCCCGTCGATCCATCCATCTCCTTCTAGAAGTACCCCCACACCCACCCCGGAGTCTACAATGGCTACACCAAGTCCAAGGCTGTCACCATCACCTTCGCAGAGGTCCCCCACACCATCTCCGGCCTCGATGACTCCGACGCCCACTCAAACACCATCGCCGTTCCCTATAGATTTACGAGAAAATATTGTGGAGGGAAAGGAACCTTGCTTTCACTATAGCCCTGAAAAGAAGATGTTCCGAATGATTTGTACTGTGTTGCCATGGCAGGAGCAAAGATACGGGCCTGAAACTTACATTTCTCTTGATTCCAATGAAATCTTTGATGGTGGCGGACATAACGGAAGCATTATCGATTTGAGTGGAGTAGTTAATTTTGAAGGGCTATTTAGAATTCGGTGGTATTATAGTGTAGATTCCATATTCGAAGCTCCTTTGATTCGAAATGTTGATGCAAGATACGGCTCGACTGCAACTGAAGCAGGATTTATTGTTCGAAGAAGCCAGAATTACTTCACGGTTGATTCTTGCAGTTCAACTGGAAGCATTGGAGAGAGTGGCGGTGGTATTACTGGTGCCTTCTCTGGTAGCGGGGGTGATGCTAGGGTATTGAGGTCGTATTCTTTAGGAAAGATAATGGGAAAAAAGGCAGGTGGTATTACTGGAAGTAAAGCAGGTGAATCTGAAGGCGTCATGCTGATAGCCCGATGCTACTCGGCCGGTAATATTGAAGGAGAATTGGCAGGTGGCATAGGCGGATATAAGTGTGGTTCAGGGCAAGGTACAGTTTACATTACAGAATGTCATGCAACAGGCAATATTCTTAAGAGTGCTCGAGAGGGTGGAGGTATTCTTGGCGGAAGAGTTGGTTATTTGGATGGCATCATTCGCATGAGCAAATGTTATACTTCTGGAAAAATACTTGCCGAAGGCAGTGGTGGACTTATTGGGGCAAGGGTGGGAGAGCATGAAGCTGAAGTGTCAATCAAAGATTGTTACACTCGTGGAGATATCCGTGGAAAGTTCGCTGGAGGCATAGCGGGTGAAGATGTCGGAGCTTTTGACTCGTACTATCACGACCTTGAACCATATGAAGTAGTCATCGAAAATACGTTCGCATCTGGTGCTATAGGTCATCCGGAAGCTGGTGGGATACTAGGAAGTATGGGTTATGGAGATGTGGAGAAAGTTGAGGTTCGGTATTCTGTGTTTAATGATAGTAATGGGGATAGACTTATAGGAGACGGCTCGCATGAGCCTTTACTAACGGAAGGAAATTCGAATAATTTAACGGAAATACGAGGACGACTGTATCATTATGAAGGTGTCCAGCGTTGGGGTAACGACACGTGGACTGTGAACGAAAACGATGAGTTACCCATTTTACTTTTTCAGCTGCAGCCCAGGAACTCGAACGTGGATACATTTTTCCCCGATCTGCGAGGGAGCATTATAGAGGGCAAAGAGCCATGCTTCCGGTATGTAGCCGATAAAAAACTCTTTCAAATAACATGTAGTGTGATACAATGGGAGCTTCACGGTTATGGTGGGGAGACTCACATATCTCTAGCCGCTAATGAAGCATTTGATGGTAATAGTACCGACTCGCATAATGGAAGTATTATAGATTTGAGTGGAATATTCAATTTTAGAGGTTTATTTAGTATCCGAAGCGATATACAATCAATAGCTGAAGCTCCTGTGGTTCGCAATGTGCATACCAAAAACGGGGCAATTGTACACGAGGGAGGGTTTATTGTTCGAGCATGGCAGCGCTTCTTTACTGTTGACGCTTGTAGCTCGACGGGTGAAATAAGTGGCGCGTCTGGTGGTGGGATTTGTGGTCACCAATGTTCTGGAGATGGCGGCGAGATGCATGTGTCCAATTCGATCTCCGCAGGTCCAATATTGGGTGAAAATGCAGGAGGGATTGTCGGGGGATATGCAGGCTCATTCTGGGGATTTGTGCGTATAGTAAATTGCTTTTCCTCTGGGAGAATAGTGGACGAGGCGGGAGGTGGTATTACAGGGACAGCTCCTGGGCAAGCGGCGACTGTACATATAGAACACTGCTATTCTACCGGCGATATTGCAGGATATAAAGCCGGTGGTATTTGCGGAGATCGTGGTGGAGATAATGGTCGTTTGTATGTTACACATACCTATTCAACAGGAGATATCGTCGAAAGCGCTGCAGGTGGTGGTTGTATTATGGGCTCAGGTGCTGGACAAAGGAGTGGATATGCGGAGATTAGAGAGTGCTACAGCACGGGAAAAATCTCGGCCGACGGCAGTGGTGGAATAGTTGGAGAACTGGCGGCCGAAGGAGATGGCCAAGTCGAAGTTGCAGACTCATACAGCCGTGGAAATGTCAGTAGACAATACGCAGGAGGTATAGCGGGTGGATCTGCGGGTGGTTCTGGGCAAGGGCAGCTGCATACCACAAGTAGTTATACCGCTGGAGTTTTGGCACAGGTCGACACTGGTGGCATCATTGGCAGTGTGCGTGATGATTTCGGTGGTGAAATTCAGGTAAAATATTCCGTTTATAATGATGGTCGACTTGTAGGCAGAGACCCGGGAAACAATACAGCAGACAGTACAACGGGGAACTCAAACAACTTAAATGAAATTCGAGGGCAACTTTATCATTACAACGGCACCCGAAAATGGAATGCGGATACTTGGACTGTCAACGGAACTACCCAGCTGCCTATTTTGAGGTTTCAAGCCCGTTTTTCAGCCTCTAATCAGCCCTTGACCGCTGCCTCCGCCTCTCCCTCTCCTGTTTTTGCCTCTACAACCGCATCTGCCAGTATTTCTCCGTCTACTTCTCCCTCTGAAACCTCCACACTTTCAGCAGCTGGGAGTCCAACTGAAACACCGTCACCCTTTCCGACAGACTTACGAGAAAGTATTATCGAGGGAAACGAGCCTTGCTTTCACTTTGAACCTGAAAAGCAGATGTTTCGAATGACCTGTAGTGCGCTATCATGGCAGGAGCAGAGGTATGGCCCTGGGACTTACATTACTTTGGGGGCAAATGAAGTTTTCAATGGCGGTGGAGGCGACCAACATAATGGAAACATTATTGATTTGACCGGAATTATAAACTTTGAAGGTTTATTTAGGATTGGTAAAGACGTATATTCAAAATTTGAAGCTCCCGTGATCAGGAATGTAGACACAAAAGGTGGGGCAACTGCAGTTGGAGCAGGATTCATTGTTCAGAAAAGTCAGAAATACCTGAAGGTTGATTCTTGTAGCTCCACTGGGATTATTACAGAAGATGGTGGTGGGATAACTGGCGAGTACTGTGGTAGTCGAGCTCAAGTTGACATATTAAATTCATACTCTGAAGGAAGGATTGATGGGGGATATGCAGGTGGAATAATTGGCCGTTCAGTTTGCCTTGAAGGAATCCTTCGGATAACGCGATGCTACTCGACCGGTGATATTTTAGGAGATTCGGCAGGAGGTATAAGCGGAGAAGGTACAGGTCTGGCAGCTCTGGTCTATATCAACAAATCTCATTCAACCGGTGATATTGTGAAAAGTGCTCGAGGTGGTGGAGGTATTGTTGGAGCAGGGTTTGGCAGGTACGGAGGGACTGCTTTTATTAGCGAATGTTTCACCACTGGAAACATGCTCGCTCAGAATAGCGGCGGACTCATCGGCAAAACAGCAGTAGAAAATCATGGTCGAATGTACGTTAGAGATTGCTATACTCACGGGAAAATCCACGGAAAAGCCGCAGGAGGCATAGTAGGTGGACAACTAGGAGGTCAAACCATCTTTGACCGCGCTCATGAGGTATTCATCAACAATACGTTCGCGTCTGGTGCTTTATTGGGTACTAACGCTCGTGGCATAATAGGAAGTATTGACTCTGAATTTGATGGAAAAGTTGAAGTGCATTATTCGGTGTTTAATGACAGCAATATAAATAACATTATAGGACAGCACCCCCAACATACTTTACTGACTATAGGAAATTCAAATGATTTAACAGACATAAGGGGGGAACTGTATCACTATGATGGTATGCAGCGCTGGGATAACGAAACGTGGGCTGTAAACGAAACCAATCAATTACCAATTTTGCGTTTCCAGACACAACCAGCAAATAGGAGCGTGACCCCACCTTCGTCTCGAGATTTGCGAGGCCGCATCCTGGAGGGAAAAGAGCCATGCTTCCGGTTTGTGCCCGAACAGCAACTCTTTCAAATAACATGTGACGTCGTGCATTGGAAGCTTCAAGGTTATGGCAGGGAGACTCATATCTCTCTAGCTAAGAATGAAGCTTTCGATGGCCAAAGTCCCGGACTACGCCATGGTAGTATTGTAGATTTGACTGGAGTTGACAATTTTATTGGCTTACTGAGTGTCGAGAGAGATGTGCAGTCGATTGCTGAAGGCCCCATGGTTCGAAATGTGTATATCAGGAACGGAACAACTGCGAAAGGTGGAGGATTCGTTGTTCGACCAAGGCAACGTTTCTTTACAGTTGATGGCTGCAGTTCTACGGGGGACATTAGTTGTCAAGGTAGCGGAGCAATTTGTGGCAAAGCTTGTGGTGAAGACAATGGCGAGGTTAACGTTTCGAATTCAACGTCCACGGGTCAAATATCGGGCTGGTATGCAGGTGGTATTATGGGAATGAGGTCAGGAGAAAATGGTGGCGTTGTGCAAGTAACAAACTGTCATTCTACAGGGGGAATAGTGCGTGAGGCAGGGGGTATTACAGGGAGGAATGCCGGAACCGACGGCGGCACCGTGCTTATAGAGCGCTGCTCGTCATCTGGACGTATAATGGATGGCGGCGGTATTACTGCAGGAAAAGCAGCGGACAAAGGCGGGATTGTACGTATAACAGAATGTTATTCGAAGGGGAGTATTGAACATCGACAGGCGGGAGGGATTTGCGGATATAGTGCTGCATCATCTGGAGGCCAGGTGTCTGTTACACGATGCTATTCAACGGGAGATATCATCGAGGGTGCAACTGGTGCTGGCGGTATAATGGGTGGTAGTGCTGGCCAGTCTGAGTATGGACAGGAAGCTCAGCCTGGATATGTGGAACTTCGAGAGTGTTACAGCTCTGGAAACATGTTGGCCAAAGGCAGTGGTGGAATAACTGGTGGGTGGACGGTGTCAAGAGATGGTCATGTTCAAATTACAGACTCCTACACCCGTGGGAATATCAGTGGAAAGTATGCAGGAGGTCTAGTGGGTGGATCTGTTGGGGATCAACCAGGTCGAGGTGAGATACACGTCAAGAACACTTATGCTGCCGGTGTTTTGGCCCATGTTAATGCTGGTGGGATTATTGGCAGCATTCTTGACGGCTTTGAAGGCGAAATTCGGGTAAAGTACTCTGTCTACAACGGGGAAAGATTTATAGGACATGACCAGGGAAATTATAGCAAAAGTGTCCTTGGGAACTCAAATAATTTGAATGAAATTCGGGGACAGCTTTATCACTACAACGGTCTCCAACAATGGGATAACAGTACCTGGTCTGTCCCTGGAACTACACGCCTGCCTATTTTGAGGTTTCAAGCTCACCACTCACCATCTAATCATCCCATGGCTGCCACTACTTCTCCATCCCTAGAACCCCCAACTCCCGCTCGCACTTCACCAGTGACGATGTCACCAACCTCGACAGCGATGTTAACTTCGTCGCCAACGGGTACAGTAACTCCGACGACCACACCATCAAATGTGTTTCGGAACCTAACGCGAACTGAAAAGGCGATTTCGTCATGTGGAAAGAAAAACCCCTTTAATTGTGCTACCGCTGTTTTTGAGGAAACTGAAACGACAGCGTTTGATTCCGAACGTCAGAACGGTAGCTTCACGGGAACTAGTTTTAAAGTGGATGTACAAAGCGCTGAAGGCACTCCAGCTGATGTCCAGCTAGGATGTGGCTCCGTCGCTACTCCAAATGACGACAACGAAATTGTGTATACAGGCTGCCAGGATCAACACGTGGATACAAACCTTGATTTACCATTACCTATCATTCATAGGCCTGTAGTAGTTTTTAATACATCCTGTGTCGGGTCAAGGACTACTTCATCGTCGTGCAGGACATTGACCTATGATCTGCGCCTATTCTTTCACCAAAATGCACCCTCTTGGATCACATCTCAACTCCCATTACTCCGACAAAGCGCTACTAGGTCGCGAAGAAGAAAGTTGGACGAGTCCTCGCGGATCTTAGTGCCCATGAACTTACTCGTACAAGTCGATGACGAAATAATTACTTCTGCTAACCCCTCAATGTCGATCGATATTTCGAAATTCGTTGAAAGCAGAACTCTAGATGTGTCTGTACAACCTCAGTCTCTTTCCATTGATGAAGGAAGAAAGCCGTCTACTATTAACGCTTCTCGAGTGATAGAACGTTCTGTGATTCTGAGCATGGAGGCCAACCAGAGATATAGCTGGAGTAACCCAAGTGAATTGGAAGGTATTGCCATTCTTCCCGAGTCGGGAGAATCTGGGGACAGCGCGGTCAGTCTGGAAATGACACTTGCATTTGATATTGAACTAGCGCTTCAAGGTCTAGTAGAATCTTACGTCCAGGTAACAGTGTCCGACATTGGACTTGATGTATCTACAGTCATAGAGGTCGCTATTTCGCTTCGAGTCCGCGAAGCTCATTTCGAGTTGATACAAAATAGTTTTAATGCTCAGATGAGCTTCGCTGAAGCACCTCGGTCGCGTACAATACGAGCAGCAAATGACGGTAACTATGTCGCAAATTGGAAAGCCCGGATGTATACTTCCGGCGGACACGAGGTTTCTGGTGGCATTGCTTCTTCGTTTTGGGCTCGACCGACGGCTGGTGTGCTTCCCGCTGAAGGGCATATTCCAGCTACCACCGAACAGGAAATGCTGTTGCAATTGGAAATGGTACCGAGCAATGTCAACGTGTCTGGACTGTTCGAAGCCTGGCTTCTTATTGAAACTGACTCCAGAAACGGCGAGGGCCAAGCGCTATCTGAAGATCCTCCATCTGTAGGTGCGTCGAGGTTGAAGGGGCAACGATTCTGGGTGCGCCTTAGTCTCCTGGTAACATCCGTTTTCGTATGTCCTGAGAGGCCTCTGGAAGCTGAGCTGACACCAAAAGAAGTAATGTCGGTGAAATGGGATGTGCTGAATGTAGACAGACAGTCTGTGTTTGTCATGCCTCGCTTATTTACGCTTGAACTGAACGATAGTGGAAGGGCCATGGATTCCACACTGCAGGATAACGTTATGAAATTCGGAAATTGGCTTCAGTTTAATCCTGCTTCCGCGGTCATAAATGCTGATAACCGAAGAACTTTTCGAGCAACAATACGTTATCCGCAGGAGATGCTTACCTATAATAAATCGAAAAACAGTTTTAGCGCGTTCGTATATAGCCCGGTGATGCGATATTCACTATCGATACTCACCTTCCAGCAGTGGCTGGCTGACGAACGGTTTGCGGATTCAAGTGACACTAGGGATTTATCGCTAAACACTGTGTTCGCCCCAGGGTCCGCAGATCCCTTAAAGTCGCGTATTACTCCACGAGTAGATCGTGGCTTCGTAAATGAACGCCTTCGAGTTGCTGTGGTTCTAGCAGATGTCTTCGGAAATACCCCTGCCCGTTCTATATTTTCTGGTGAAGAAGTGCGGAGAAACCCCGAGGGACATCCTTATGTGACAGTGGTTGTTAGAGCTTTGGGAGACGATATCAGCGAGTCTGCTATTAGTCGGGAATATCCTCTTAGAGTTCAAGAAGGTGACGAAGTAGGAAGCTTCTCAGTTTTCCTTACATTTACAGTGCAAGGGCGAGCATCAGTGAATGCAAGATTGAATAACGTATCCATTGAGAATACTGATGTCGTTTTGCAAACAAAGAGCGTGGTTTGTCCGACGAATGAGGTTCCTAACGAGAAAGGATCACAATGCTTATGCAAGGCTGGGTTCGCTCGTCAAGAAGAAGAGGAAGCAAATGGTCGTGACGCCGAGTGTCTCCCATGCCCAGCAGGACAATTCCTTGCTCAAGCATCGAATAAGAGAAAATGTGATGCCTGTCCTTCGGACCATTTTTCACTAGAGGGAAGCAGTGAATGTACTCCTTGCCCATCTAATGGTTTTGAATGCGTCAAAGGTCAGCTCCTCATGGAAGATGGCCATTGGTGCGAGGTCTGTGAGGTAAACAGTCCCCGGCGGCCGATGAATCAGACAGTTCGTAGCTACATTGTGGAGAAGCTTCATGACGGGAACCCCGTTCGGCTGCATAAATGTGATCCTCCGTCTGCGTGTGTTGTCAACAATACCCACTTCGTGGCCGAGTGCTCAGGCGGTAGGAGTGGTCCTTTATGTGACTCTTGTCAAGCAGGATGGGTGAGGACAGAAGACGAATGCTTAGAGTGTCAAGACGAAGCCCGCGATGCGGCTATGGTCGTCTTGTGGGCACTGGTAGCGATTTTAGTTTTCGTTGGAATTAATATTCAGGAGTTCAGAAGGACGATTTCGTCGGAGAGAGAGAGTAATCATGATACATCTCCAAAGCCTGGTCAATCGTTACCGCAAATTTATGGTGACAAGGTATCAGATCAGTCGATCGAATCCGAAGGGGTTATGGATCCTTTCTCCTATCTACAATCAGTTGTACTTCTCGGTATTGACTATTTGCAAATCAATTCCATTTTATCAGAGCTGGAGTATACCCCTTTCTCGGGGGACGCCAGATGGTATCGAGAATTTTCACGGCTATTTTTGATGGATCCTACAAGACCCGATGCTTTCCATTGTGTAACGAGACTGCAATTCTTTGGACTTTCCCTGATTTCGCTGCTGTCTCCCTGGGTAATCGTTATCCTTTCTCAATGGATTCAATATGTGATGAATGCAATTAAGAAGGGACAGGGAGCATCTTGTGGCCAAGCCTTCAAATCCTCCCTAAATCCAGTTGCCATACTGCTTGGACAATTCCACACTGCCACAACAATGGCGGTAGTCAATACCTACAACATATATCCGCACAAAGTCTTCGGCGAACAACGCCTACGGGCCGATTTGAGTGTAACAACCACAGGAGCGGAGTACACTGTGCTAGCCATTATATCTGGCTTTACGGTTGCCACTGTTGTATTTGGTTTTCCAGTGTTTTTGAGTATATCTCGTATGTGGAAGCATAGAACAGCTACTGAACCCAGCTTGCGACATGATTTCTTAAATATGATTGATGGATTACGAATTCGTAAGCGTGGCTATTTGTGGCCTGCTATGGAAATTCTAAGGAAATCAATACTTATATTATTGGCATTTTTTGTGTCGGACGGGTTGGAGCAAGTTGTTTCTGCTGCTACTGTTTTAATTATTTTTATGATCGTGGTAGCCATGATGCGGCCTTATAAACTTAAGTCGCCCCTTAACGAGTTGGAAATGGTCAAGTCCCTGTGTCTACCAATTACAGTTGGGCTAGGGCTTGTCAGACATTCTGTGAAAGACCCTGATAATGAAGCCGTCATCGATATATCAGTTATAGCCGTTCAGATGGTTATGCTTGTATGGTTACTTATTACGCTTATTAAGCTTTTCTTATTGGTCTTTAAAGATGGTTTCAATCGGTTCTTGGAGTGGGTCCACGCGAACCGCTTCTGCAGGAAGCTCAGATGCGATCGTAAGGGTGAACCAAAATCACCACCACGATTTTCTAATATCATGGAACCGTCACCACGTGGTGAACAAGGAGTAAGCGGTATGAAGAGGAAAATGCATGAAGATGCCGGGAGGAGAAACTCCACGCAGTCGTCATTAGAGAGCCGGAATGTGCAGCAATCTCATCAAGCAAATGAGCAACAAAATGCACGATCGGGCGCAGTTCATCAGGATGGCTTAGGGTATAACAACCAGGCCACT
Organism: Halocafeteria seosinensis; assembly: GCA_001687465.1. Classification (NCBI taxonomy): domain Eukaryota; class Bigyra; order Bicosoecida; genus Halocafeteria; species Halocafeteria seosinensis. The sequence continues at coordinate 4,969 of LVLI01002119.1, read as the reverse complement.
GCGGAACTCATGCGAAATCGTAGCAAACGAAGATGCGCTTCAGTGCCTGCCCGAATGGAACAAGTACAGCTCTACCTCGACAGTAAAAGCGAATACAGCTTCGGGGAACGTACGTTGCCCAACAATGATGAAGGTGCATCGCATCAGACTTCGGCACCCGAGACAAAAAGCACTCAAGATACAGTGTTGATGGATTTAGATCCTACCCATGAATTTTACTGCAAGGAATTGGAACACCACAACACCGAGACAGCACCCGCGGATTCCTCCCAACCGCTCTTCATATCCAGGACTAGCGATATAAATTTCACAAAACAGCAAGATGTTGACGGAGATTTAGACCATGAAGCAGATCCACCGAGTAGTGCTCGTAATGGGTCCGATCACTATGCCTACTTACACTCTGTGCCGTCGGGGAGTCTAGACTCTCGACGTCCTGTCGAGGAAATATCCATTGAGGAATTTCCGACCTCTACAATGCGCGCAAGTATGTCAAAGTTGGAAGCACAAGGAATGGAGCAAATGAAATCTACCGTGTCCGCGCGATCGATGGTTCTCCAAAATGTAGCACCTGAAGGAAGAACAAGGCAGCAGCAAACCATCCCGGAGCAAAGTGAAGCAAAGCTACCGACTAGTACTGTAGGTACATCCAATGATCAGATGCAATCTTACACCCCGGAGCCGGAAAGTAAAAAGACCACTCGAGGACTACTCGTTGCGCAACCACCTAACGTTGTTCCTACGCATGACTTCGGTGCGAATCAACTGGAAATTTCAACACAGGAACCTGGGTCAGTCCAAGCACAGTCTGAGAGCACAGAAAAGAATACTGGCCGTGCCAAAGTATTAGAGCCAACCGAGGAGTCCGGCGAGGACCAATAAGAGCTGCTACTGCTTAGATAGCCTCCGATGAAGCAGGATCAGAAGAGTCAAGATACTGCACTGGCCCCTTCAAGAATCCAAGTCAGAAACAGAATTATCAGGGTTGAAGTGCAGCTAAACTTGCATGTGCATTGGCTTTGACTTAAAGTGCATCGCCGGAAAATGACGGAGAAATGCAGCAACTCAAGAGAGATATCAGTGAGTTTATGATGCTATCCAGACCCTAGAGAGTCGACTTCGACAGGCTCAGGAAGAGAGTACGACCTTCCAAAAGAAAGTGAGCTCAAGATCTCTCAATTCCCGGGGTGGTGACTCTAAAGAGTCAAGTAGTCGGTAGAGATGGTAACTGTTCCCACACGGTGCCCCCTTATCAATGTGAATAAAGAATCAATGGCAATGTGTTATATTTCTTAGTGTCATCTTTTACGCTTACTCAGCACTGCGGCAGCAGCGGATGCTGCAAAATAACTTGTTCTAACCTCCTTCTCGCTATGCATTGAGAAAATTTTAGCGGATCCAACACTGTGATTTTCGACGGCAATTAGGCTTGCACACTTCGGTTTGGCCAGAGTGCTGCTCGGTGGTACCGATAGTTCGGTATTCGCTCGAAGGGTTTTCCCTCAAAAAAGCCCGGGGGACCCATCATGATCCATGGGCCATCAAATTTTCAAAAAGTCGGAATTGTCAGTTGCCAGGAAATTTTTTAGTGTTAGGCCTCCTTGACATAGATTTATGCAGTGCAAAATAGTACAAGTGCACAGCAAATTAATTATTGACTAATTATATAAAAGCTCGTGTGGGTAGATTTAAAATCGGTCGTCTATTAAATAAAATGGCCGAGAAGAGAACAGCCTCCGACCGCACTGGGCCAACAGTTGCTTTACAGTGCAAGTCGATTATTCACCAGGTACGGTCAAAAGCTATTTGAACAAGAGTCCATAGTGTTTATGATCTTCATATCTAACTGCATGTTCGTCGATACTCTTTTTCTTTCGATGGGGATGTCTTTATGCAGACGAAGATGTTGAAGAACGGCCTCCCGTGAAGACGATCCTCCAAACTTACTGTGGCAACGGTGTTATTCAATGCCTCTTACAGGCCCACAAATACACAATATCCCCCGTATTACCTCGAAATCATTCGATCCCTGTTTGTGAAGGTGTTTTCCCTAAGTTACCCATCAAATTTTGCCGGTGGACCCATTAAAAAACACTCCAAATCCGACCCTTCAAAAATCACAACCCTGCATCAGACATTTGCTCCGAACGTATTGTGTGCGTGGAAGGGGTTCATACAAAACACTCTTTTTGTACGCAGCGTTCGTCCATCGTGGCTAGAAGAAACGCATACCGGGTACGACTGGAGACCAACGTGGACAACGAAACGGCGAAAATGGGTTGTCGAAGGATTTTCATGGCGGGATTGGTTTGCATTGCCGCGGCGCTCGGCTGGACCGCAATGCATGTGAACGAATGCTCGTTGGACGCGTTTGTGTATCACCCGCGAAAAATCGTAAAACAATTGTTTTACGATTTTTCGCGGGTGATACGATTTCCAAAAATCGGCCAAAATTGGCTATTTTTACCGGATTTTTAAATTGGACTTTATTACGATTTTTAAATAACCATGATACTTTCTATGCTCAGTTCTACGCTCATAAACGCATCTAATCTTAAGAAGCAATGCTCGTTCTCTGACCGCCCCTGGTGCCGAGGGTTTTTGAATTTCTTTTAGTTTTCTCGCGAGTAGTGCGGTATTGTTGTGCATGATATTGAGCGCCAGAGTGATGAAGTAACCCGCGACCCGGCGGCAGTAAGTAGGCTATAGACATCTAGCAATGACGCGTACAATTTTACTACGTAATAGATTTTAGCAAAACAAGCCATATAATATATCATTGTGTATATTGAATTTTTTTCATATAAAGGAATGGAAGCGGCATGGCATCGTCTGGCTTACATCTCCAAAAGGGTTGAAACCGCTACGGCGCAGATTGAGTACAACTGCTCCTACCTGGAAGCCGCCGCTTTCTGGAGCAGCTCAATGAATTAGTGAGAATCACTGATGATGCAGAAGAGTGTAATAACTTTCTCGCTCTGAAGAATCAGAACTGCGGAAATCGGCATTGTGAGCGTCGAACCTGTACCAGTAAACAGTAAACGGATGATATGATGAGTCTACATAAGTAGAGACATGCTTTCCTTTTCCCAAGGAACGGGGAGGGAGGACTCCTCGGACAAGCAATACGCCACAAGCTGTATATGCGTCTCCGTGAGTGGCTCCAGCGATAGGTTTTCTAAGGTGTTTACCCCATCATTATTGTGATGCCCCGGATCTGGCTGAAAAAATTTGGTGAACCCCCTGGTAACGGCTAAAGTCAGCATTTGCATTTGCCAAAACGCCCGTGTGCATGCAGAGGGCTCAAGCCTCTTCATCAACCGGGTCGCGCACAATGTTGCTGGAGCGGGAACTTAATGAGTTCCACTTTTCGCGAAAGTTCGATAGCTTGAGCATCGCTGGGACTGACCTTCATGTTCAGCACAATCTCATCCATTTTACTAAGGTGTTGGGCCTGCTCATCATTCCAAGTCTTGGCCCAACTATCTGCCACACGCAGCACAAGAAAATACAAAAAGGAGATAATGGGCACTATAGCCAATTCGAACTTTGCCGTCGGTACGTCCACAGGCGCTATTATTTGCTGAGCAGCAATGGATACAGCTAGGAAAAACGCAAACGTTCGGCTACCCTCATAGAAAGCTAGTATATATTTCCGTTCGCACAGAAGCCTCTGTAGGGGCCATTGCAGTTCATTGAAAGAGACGTCTACGTAAACCTTACTGTCGAACAACCGATAGTAGCTATCTTGATGCTGATATCCGTCGTCGTCGTCGTGATATCCTGCTGTGCCGTTGGGCACGCAGCAATATCGTCCCTTGAACGGCCGCTCTCCTAGCACCAGAGTTCCCCGCACTTTTCGTATGAGCAACGCAGAAGCCACAAGGACAGGAAAACCTAGTAGTGTCCAAATAAACCCCATCTGCAATTTCGGACCAACTTGTTCTGCTTGTTGAGCTTCAGCATCACCGCTTCTTGAGTTTCTCTTTACAGCTATGTGTAACATACAGGATTGAAAAGATAGCAGGGCAGTAGGAACTACCACAAACAAAACAATGATCAAAAGTATACAACAGTGCCAACACCAGTTTTGGCCCTCTCTTGCCTCCTTTGCGAGGAACCAAAACTTGGAACGTGAAATGATCCTCTTTTGGACGAGCTGGCTTTTTATCACATCACTACTTCTCTCCCTAAGTCGGTGGACGAACTCAGTAATAGCACGCATGTGTCTGGGTTTAAAAGCACCCATGCGTCTGAGTGTAACAGCACTGCTCTGGTCCGAAGGGGCTAGTTCATCATAAGGAAGTTCCCTGGACTCTGAATGTGGTTCTACGCTGGACTCTGAATGGGGTTCTACGTTGTCTATAATCGCATCCATCATTTCATAGCAAAGAGGTGTAGGACCTTCCCTATTCCATATCAATGCATCCAGTGCTTGTGTTGGTTTTCCTAGCAACCGCAAGGTTCCTTTGAGTGCCGCACGTATCGTGATACAGTTACTCCGAGTGAGCCCGTGTAGATGTTGATACCAGTAGATGCATCCGGTTGCTGACAAGTTGCCTTTATTGTGTTCCTCCTGTATCCAGTAGGGGATCACCAGCGGATTTCGGCAGCAGGGGACCAACTGCGGATTGTGGGGGTTTCCCACTTGCCGTTGTAGCCAACGAACGAACTCGTACCGGTCGGTTTCGTATTGGTCTTCTAAGGAACTCATACAGCCCTTTACATAGCTATGCAGCAATCTCTGCTTTACCGTATCCAGAGCGGTTGAGAGATCGCCGGTACATGTATTGATTGTATCTCTCCGTACTTGTAAAATAAAGGGATCAAAAGCAACAGTATGCAAACCGGGGTGCCGTTCATAGTTGTGTCCGAGGTTGTGAAGCCTTTGAAGAATGACATCAGGAGAAGCATCAACATGAACTCCCGGTCCGCCGTCGTGCCATGGGCATTGTCCAGGAGCAAATTG
>LVLI01002099.1:0-11273 GCA_001687465.1 Halocafeteria seosinensis | reverse complement strand
GATGGGTCGCTCAACGGAAGATCTGTTACACTGGTACCAAGGACAGCTAGGGAGGTATGAAACCATGGAAGAGAATCAGAGAATCTTTTGTCGAATGGCCGACCAATTGGAGAATGTTTTGAAACGGAGCTTGTCCGAATTCAATGGACAACATAAAATCACTCGGCAAGTTCTGTGGGATCGGCAACATATGCGCGAATTCAATAAAAGCGGAAGAAAGGTCAGACCCTATGTGGAATTAACAAGGGAAGAAAAGGCTCGGTACCAAGAAATACTCAGCCGAAATAGGAAAGCTATAGCAAGGGGGCAAAAAACGGAATCATTGCTGGACCTGTCGTAGCAAAGAGCACATAAAAAAGAGGAAAGGGCTTGGGCACTGTGGCTACTGCATGTACTCATGATAAAATAAAAGCGAGTACATACAGACCAGTGCGAACCAAGTTTCATAACGATCACTGCAGCGACCCGTAATCAGGCTGCAAATCATGCTATGTGGTTCAGCCACGTAGTTAAACTATAGATAGATAGAGGTGACAACACCTCGTCCCATGTAGTTAGTGAACTTACATCGGACATAAATTTTACAAACCCCTAAGCCAGCTTTAGGTCGACTGTATCAAAGAGAAAGAAGAAAAAAAAAAAAAAAAAATGAAGGAGTTTTTAAGAATTTTGTGTTGGAACGTGCAATACTTGACTGAATTGAAGGCCAAAGAGATTATTAAAATGGATGCAGACGCCGTTCTGCTACAGGAATTGAGTTTTAGTGAAAACCTAGAAGAAAACGCGAAAGTACTAAGACAATTTGTGAACAGCCAATGGAAATTATTTTGTAACAAACGAGTGGGGATCCTTCTCCATAGGACATTGAAAAACCATGTGGTTAAAGTAAGGAGGCCGAAAAACGGGAGATCAATAACCATTGGTTTAAAAGCGGTAAACATTACCTCCGTCTATGCGCCAACAAACGCGCTCTTTAAACCGCAATTTAATTCTCGAGTGTTATATACTTCAATTAAAGGCACAACGTCAATGGTGCCTACTATACTTGGAGGCGATTTTAATGCGCATTTGGTAGAAAACGATTCATACAAAATATTATCGGACGGTGGGATTATCCAGAATAATGCGCTAGCAAACGGTGTCTTGCGCAATTTTCTCATTGTTAGTGGTTTTAAAGTGGCAAGTAGCAAGGCATTAACGCATACGCAACGACTTTCAGACGGGATATTATATAGTCGGAAGGACTTCATTCTAACGAAAGGACCCATAGACACAGTAGCATATGACGTCCGCGAAACAAGTTTATCAGATCATGATATTTTACAGTATAAATGTCGGATACATGGGAACTCGAATGTGGTTGCGAACGAAGAGAACGAGGAAACGCTACAGCCGAGGCACCAAGACGGAATGAGAAAATATACCGACTCAAAGAAGGACTTCTTTTGTCTGTATTAAAAGTACGCTTGGATGGACAGTGCGTGGGAGGTCATTCATGACATATTTTACTGTAGATCACTCCAAATTCGACATCTAAGGTCAAAACGATATCGCATATGTTGGACAAATCCGACCGAAGCATACGAAAATGTGAGACTGTATCAATCATCAGCGACAGCAAAAGCACGATTCTCGTTAGGCCGGTGTTTTTATAGAATTCAATTGGTGCAAGAAAACCTTATGATGCCGGATAACTTTGAGCGTTTCACGTTAAATGACCAAGTGGAGTGGATACATGCAACGATAGAAAAGTCAGCTAGCCAAGTAACGCGCAGGCCAAACAAAGGATATAAACGCAATGGCAACAAGTGTGACTTCGACACGGAGCATGAAAAATGGGTGTATTATAAGGATATGGTTCAATTGCTATGGAAGGCAACGTTTTTCGAGGAAAACACTTCACAAAGGAAGCGTATTTATGGACTCATACGCCAACGATGTCCCTCTGTACAGTTGCATAGGCCATCCCAAGTATTACGGCTATTAGACTACTTTACGAAGATGAAGAAAAAGAAGGAGAAATTACTACAGTCGAAGACATTCAAGAAAAGGACGGGAACAAAGCGTTATTTACAATTGGGAGAAATATCTTTAAAAAGAATGTTCGATGATATCTGTGACAAGAACATTGATTTTGACAGCGAGCTCCAAGATCAAAACGTAGAAGAAGTGGACTATACGGAGCGTGAAGGGCGAGTAGTACATCAATTGCAAAATTGGGTGACGTCAATGAACCCTGAGGCACCGGATATAAAAATTGATGACGAATCAGAAACGGAAGATAACGAAACACCACTGCAACAACTACGAAATTGGGTATCGAGACACAACATGGTAAATTCACTGCCGTTATGGAATCAATTATACTGCAAAAATGTGGAAGCAGACTGGAGTGAGGTTGTGAAACCCGTCACTATAGAAGAATTAGACAACGCATGTAAAAACAGGGATACTTCGCCGGGATATTCACGCATCACCTACAGAATGCTATTATACTCGGTCCGGAGAATTAAAGAAGCAGTGGTGACGGTGATGTCCAAGATATTGGCACAAGGAACTATACCCGAGAATCTAAAGATTGGCCTGATTAGGCCAATTCCTAAGTCTCCTGGAGTCCCTACTCATGAAGAATGTCGCCCTATAATTTTATTGGAAGTCATGTGGAAGGCCTTTACTATCATCTTGTCACGACGTCTTCAAAAGCAATTGCAACATATGCAAGTACTGCTTCCTTCGGCACATGGATTCATTTCTTCGAAGAAATTATGTACTCCCATAATCATTAAACAAATGGTGGAGGAACATGCTCGCAAACAAGGGGCACCGTTACTCTCAACGGAATTGGATATTTCCAAAGCTTATGACTTTACACGTCAGCACGTATTGGTTGCAGCTATGGATAGATTGCAATTCCCTGCTAACGTGCTTAGGCTGGTGAAATCTTTGACCAACAATACCAGAAATCTTATCCTAAGTGGCCGGCGGATTATTGGAGAGAGTAGGCTAAACAGTCTACGTCAAGGGGACCCATTTAGCTGTCTTTTATTTGTGATCCAGCTTGATATACTCTTGTGTGCTATTGATGACTGCTGTACAGGATATGCATTGGAGAATGGAAACAGAGTCACGTGTATGGCTTATGCGGATGATATTGCATCATTTCACTCGTGCGAGCAGGATGCTCAGAATACTATAAATCTGCGCGGAGTTTTTCAGCCTGAACAATCAATATATTAATGCAAGAAAATCCTTGATTAAAAAGATAAACGTCGAAGGGGAAAATGAGGTGGCTATATATGGGAAAGCATTACCAACAGTAGAAGGTAAAAATTGCTCAAGGTATTTAGGAGTATGGTTGCAAAGTGATGGTGGAATCCAAAGTAGCCGGCGCAAATTGGATGAATTACTGGCACGCTTCAGGAATCTACTAGAAACCAAAACATGCAGTGGATATATCCGCTCCAAATTGGTAAATATGGTACTTTTCCCGAAGATGCTTCATATATTAGGCAATATGTGCTGGCGACAGCAAGACTTGGATAAATATGAGAAGAAGGTGAAGGCACTCATTTCAAAGGACGCGAACTCGAACATGATCTTTGGAAGGACTCGTGAAGGTGGTATGGGAATTAAGAGTCCTAAGGTACAGTCAATGGTGACGCTTATAAAGTCAGTGTTGATGCATATTAATAGGAATGATGAAGAGCGGATAGCACAACAGTGGATACGGACCAACTCTATAAAGACTACTAATGGCTGGAGAGTGAGAAACTTTAACATAACTGTTTGGATGTACGAACTATTCTACGAACTTGCAATCCAGGAAGCTCAATTGCTAAACACACGCCATAATCCACTCAGCATTCCAGTTTCATCATTTATCACAAAGAAGAGCTCCAGAATGGAATTCATCCGAACCATGAGAGAGTATCTCACTAGCATGAAGCTAACAATTTTCGATACGCACACTACGCAATTGACACATACGAGGCTCGAATTATATGATGTGTTGCCAGTCGGTGAAGCGTTCCAAATGGCAGTGAAGAACCAAAATTGGGCAAACCAAAACTTACCAAGATCCGATAATTCCTCAGAGTATAGAATTCCCACAGATATGATATGGAATGGTTGGTTTCTCAATGGCGAAAACCAAAGTCTGCGAACAGCAATGAAAACTGCATGGAGACTAACTAATACGAGTGGAGCACAAGAGGGAACAATGGATCAGTTGGTGCAACACCCTGTCCGACCAAATCGTGTACCAACACACCAGCATTTGGAAAAGTGGTCAGTCGTCGGGTATGACTTCAAGCATGTAGGTATTGGCAAAGACATTGAAGCATGCCCAAAATTAGGAATAGTATGGTCAGTAAATGACGAGACGGTGGAATTCATACCTGTGGATTGGAAACGGACAACAAATAATGAAGTCTTCTTTCAAGCCACCGTGATGGCTCCAATTGTAAAAGCTCAACGTGACCAAGTCGTGGAATATTCACCAGCCAATGCACGTAGGCATGTACATGGTTGCGAAGTAAGCATAACAAAGAAATACTGGCAAAGAGATTACAACGTCCTAGTGATGGAGCTGCTACGAAGAAAGTACGCGCAGTCTGCAGAGGAATTTTTGTCGGAACACCCAAAATATATATCCATTCCTCAGGCAGTTAGACAACTTGATGAACAATTGCTCGATATTTACACGGATGGTTCCCTGACAGAACGTGATGGCATCATTCACATGGGAGCTGCTGCTGTCATCCATCGTAACTCCCGAATACTGGGACAGTATGCGTGCTCAATACCTCCCGTGGACACTTACCTGACAAAACAGCATCCAGGCACTACAAAACCGGAAACAATCGGGGCCGCATTGGGAGGATGGATCGCTTACAAAAAGTATTTTAGAGCTTGCAATCTGTTCATTGACAACTTAGCTGTGGTCAAAGCGATACGGGAAAAGAATTTCGAAAGACTAGTGAACTTTGCCCCGCATGCGGGAGCCTTGCTTCGTGAGCTGAACGTTCGCAATGTACTAAACACGATTACGTGGATTAAAGGGCATCAGAAATCGTCATCGATACAATCCCTGGCAAACGCAAGGGCAGATGAAATCGCAGAGGCTGCTCGCCGTCGAGCAAAAATTGTCGGGTTTTATGAGAGTTTGCCACTGTTGCCGCGTCATGAACTACAGATAGTACCGATTCAAGATGGTGGAGAATTTAAAGTTCCAGTTGACCGCTCATGTAGAATACAGATTCCTCGTCCAATCGCACCAGATGCTACCGCTGTTTTGCAGGGATGGACCAACAAAGACATATTAGAATCTCAACAAGCCCACATGTATCCACTGGTACGTGAGAGGAGCTCGCCAATTGACGATACACCAGAAGAGATCACCTTAACAGCCATGTCATTGAGGATCAAATCTGGGCTACTACCTATATCTGCTCAAAAACTGGTTGACCGACCGGATATCTTTGGAATGGCACCACCTTGTCCCGCCTGTTACCAATCTAGTTGCTTTATTTCTTCCATGGCCGGCTGGAAGCATTTATTATTCGAATGCCAAATGCCCAACATAAGGCGAATCGCCAACAAATAGGTACACGAAGCTGATCAACATGCTCTCGAGGATGCCCTAAAGAACCTTCAAAAGCACAAGCACAAATGCGATAAGTCGTTTCTTACGGAAGTTGACTCATCCAATGACTACTTGGAGCAATATCGAGGCTGCCGAAAATGCGTGATACCACGATTGGTCTTGAATGCCAAAACAGGTGATACCAATTTGTGTTCGGAGACGAAAACCCGGTATAGGTTAGATTTGTACCAATGGTATAAAACAAACCCTGAAGTGTATCGAATATGGCAAGGACTCCTGGACGAATTTGACATCTCTTTGGATATCATCATACTGGATGGTTTGTTGAATATCTTAGTGGAGAAAGACAGAAATATTGAGATTAAGGAACTGGAACCGACACACGTCGGACCATCGATCTGGTTAAAGCCGAAAGCCAAAGTAGATATAGAAAACGAATTTAGTATACGAGCAATACATTGGACTCCTGTCCTTGCAATTACGAGCCGGAAAACACTTAAAAAGTGTCCCAAGTAAATATTTTTTATATTGGGACAGAACCGACAGCCGGTTCTAAAATTTTCTTTTGTTTAAAATTGGTCACAGTAGAACCCCTTAGGGTAATTCACTTTCCGCATAATATCCTTAAGTGAGGAATAGCGAAAGTTAAAGAGAACCCTAGTTCCATATGTACATTTATAATTCCACCCTAAAGCTAGAACGGAAGCAATAAAAGCACCTTGAGATACATGGGGATTATTATTGTAATTAGCATCCATCCACCATTCAACAAGATGTTTGATACCATAAGAATCAAGGTTTTGAGTAGTATTTGGTTGAGGAAATATAATTTTGTTGGAAGAAACGTAAAACTTGGACCATTTCTGAAAGTTTTTGATATATTGATTCAAAGTGACTGTCAGGTTTAGTACCATTTGCTGTTAAAGAAGGTATTTTTTCAAGAGCTTTTGGCAAGCTGTTGTAGCCCGTTCTAGCTCTTCTTCGGTTGTTTCAAAAGTGGGGAGTGAAAGGTTCATTTTATTATTTTATTATTTAAATACACAAAATAACAAAATCAGTTTTTTATTTAAATACAAACTAAATTATTACTAATAAGGTACGAAAATTACACCGACAATTTAGCGATGAATTTAATGAAAATTACATTGAAACTTACACCTATAATTTAACTTATAGCCGGCATTTTTTATTATTTTATATTAAATAAATCCGGCATTTTATATTATAATCCGGCATAAATTATTATATGCCGGTTAAAATACTCTATCACAATGGCGGGTGATAACTACCATACTACCATGCTATATACTAGGGCAGTCGGACAGAAACTGATAATAGAGCGTTAATAGAATGAAAATGGCATTTTACATTACTTGAATTATCCTACCGTAACGAACGGATAATGCTCAATGATAATACGTACTACACGTCCCCAGACCATATCTGGAGCAATGACCGATTCGTAGAGCAGATAATCCCCAGCTTGTCAATATGCTATTTATTGAACAGTAAGACAACATTACTTGTCGCTTTTAGTATGTAGTCCACGCAGCAGTTCGCCTGGACCGCCTAATTGGACCAGACTCTTCAGACAAAGGGTTCGTCATCTCAATACCGGGTTCGTGTTCTTGTTTATAAAAACCTTCTTTACCGCTTTTTTGTTTCCACCACTGCAACGCAGCCGGGGCAGCAGTGCATAATACGGCTAAAATCGGTACAAACTGCGCCAATGATACAACGACGATCGATACTAGCCTTCTCCATCCTTTACCTAGAGGGCTCGCCGTCGAAAGTAAGCGTGCGTCCCCGAGAACAGCTACCGAGGTCAAAGAAAGCAGTAAAAGATTAGTCGTTTCATGCACATTGACTGTTCTTGAAAAATATGGTGAATACATTACTTGGAGCATCAGCGCAGACAGGCTTACGCACGCATTTAATAGTGACCGGAGATATATGTCTGGGAAAACGAGAACAGACAAAAAGGCCAGTCGACGACCAACCAGTATAGCTCCCCAATAGCGACAAGAAGTCTTGAAAAGTTCACTTTGTTCTCGTACGATAATTCGACGGGCATTGGCCAAAGCCACGTTACTTCGTGAGTCAGACTGGAGCCTTTCGTTTTTATCTGTCTGTCGGCCATAAACCCACAGCAGCAAAGATGGTAGTGGGAAAAAAGCCGAGAGTGAATAGCCTAATGGACTAATCTCCCTCCTTTCCAGTTGCGGTAAACCTATCCGAATGGCTAATGGAACCAAAATCGTACTACAGGTAAACCAGAAAAGCGCCATCCACCACCACCATGGCTCGCCGCAATTTTTGCTCATGTTTATAGTGATCCGCATCCCGTATTCATCTACGTTGATACAACTCAAGAGACGCACGCACGCCTGACCTAACGTAACGTACACAAGAAAGGCCATTTTCGCGAACGCAATAAAATATGTCTGAAAACGGAACTGGAATGTTTTGGTGATGTATCGCCACAACAGGTAGTGCATCAACCCAAACAGCAGGATGGAGCTAATTAGAATCACCCCTCGCAAAATCTCGACCGCCTGAACCCCTGCAGCCGTAAGGCCTACGACAGGACACCAGCCCGTTGGTGAAGGTATTGCTACATTCGAAATCCTATTGAGATATTCGACAGACGTTTCCAGTATACTCTCTTGATCAGCTGCTTCCTCAGGATCATCAAGAACTATAATCTTTAATACTTGATAGTGCGCAATAGTCGTTTCAAATAGACCTTGGAGCAAGGTATGTGATCCAGTGTTCGAAGAATTTTCTGGTGGTTTGCGGGACAGGAAAATTACAAATACAGAAAATGCGCCAGAATAGAGAAAAAAAGCCAACCATATAAGGCTGTGCTTCACCTTACTACATTCACCATTGCGTATGCATCCAGTTCCCCCTAGCTGCTCAGAGGAGCCGGAGACGCATTCACCACATCCGAATCCTGTCCTTAGTGGTGCACAGCTGTTGTAGCTGTCACAGCTGGGCGTTCCTTCCTGATTCTTCTGTTCTGGTATGCAGCAGTAACCGCGGGGACATCGGACTAATGAAATGATACGAGTTTTCTCTCCTTTCGAGACGGTCCCCCAGTAACCTGGTAGAGCTTTTGGTTCAGACAATCCGTCACATTTAGCCCCAAACGGACAATTGTTACACTTAGTGGATATTAGCTCTTCATCAATCATCATACCTCTTTGTAAGACGTACGTTCCTGGACTACATACAGAGCAGGCTATATCCAACGTTTCAAAAGACGTTTCAACAAAGTCTGCAGCAGGACAGGTGGTACATCTTCCGTGTGGTTCATTAGGTGGTATTTCCAAAGAAACGATTTCCTCCGTAGTAGCGTTCGCACGGCGTTGTTCTGACACATGTCGATGCTGGCCGCATTTCAGCGTCCCATCAATGTCGACTCCTCGCGACCCGGCAACATGTAGCAGTGGGACATTGTTTCTGGAGGAAGCAGGCAAGTCAGTCTCCACATCAATGTCATTGAGTTTCAAACTTCCTCTGGCGTCGTGGTACACCACGCCGCCTGCACCATTTTTAGGGACCCCAGCTTCTACGTGCCTCATCACGAGAGACGAAACACCGCGAGAATACACGAGAGACCCGGCGACGGTTGCGGAAACATTGTCGGCATCGACATGGTCCACTTCAGCTTCGCTGTTTTGAGCAGCTAGAATCGCTCCAAAGCCTGTATGAACATCACTCGTGAGGATTTTAGATATTCTGATCCTCATAGTTTCGTGCAGTTTTGCATTTTTATTGCCGGCAGAAATGCATTGACAGTCAGGGAATTCTGTCAGATTTTGAGGTATGCTTCTGGCGGGAGCATCTTGAACAGAAACGTCAACAAAACCTCCTAAAGTTTCGGCGTAGCTCCCATTAACACGGATTTGTTGTACCAGTAAGTCAGAGGAAGACGTTAATATGGAGCTTAACTGTGCTGCCCCTCCAGATCTTGCCTTGAAGTTTTGGTATAGAGATCTGGTGAGCTGAATGTTACTTGAAAGAATCGAAGTCGCTTCTACAGAAAGAAAGCCACCCAACTTTTCTGCTTTAGAGAAATTAACTTGATTTCGAGATATTGACAAATAGGAGTTAGCTACACCGTTACCTCGTGTGATCCCCCCAGAGGAATGCACCGCGATGGCTCCTCCACTACCATTTGCAGATACGTCAAAGAACTGGCAATCCTCGACAACGATCCTGGTTCTATCGATTTCAAGTGGCATGCTAAAGTAGATAGCACCTCCATCGAGGCCCGACTTACATCCAAAAAAATTGTTTTTTGTTATTAAGTACCTGTTTCTCCGATTGCAGCCCCACCATGTACTGAATTGCATTGCACCAGCAGCGCCTATACTGCTACAGTTCATAAACCGGTTTTCGGCAACAATGAAGTCCGTATCTTCAGCATGATATGGGAAAACAGAGACGGCCCCAACTCCGTACGGTTTTGCATGACACTCTCTGAATTCGTTTTGTTTAATCATCACAGTCGAGTTCTTCATAATATTGCGCATCGATACACTAACAACTCCTACAGAAAGGGCACTTGAATTGGCGAAAACGTTGTTGGCCAACGTCCACTGACTGTTAGTATAGACGGTTTTTTTCGGCATTGGAAAGTTTCTATGGGGATGTGCCACGAAACAGATACTTCCCCCGAAACCACCTAAGGCTTTAGACTCTGCAAAATAGCTGTCCACGATGTTGAAGTAAAGATCAGACAGATTCCCCCCTAGGATAGTTACCATTATTGCCCCGCACGGTCCTGAAGCTGAGCTGTTTAGAAAGCTACTCTGGGTGATATTAACGTCAATAAACGGAAAACTTCTACTAATTTGAGTGTACACTGCCCCGCCTGCGGAAGAGCCGTGCGGATGAGGATGTCCTGTCGCTAAACAGTTCTGGAAGGTCACACCAGTGAGCAACAAAGAGGTTTCCTCTGCGTACACACCACCTCCGTGGATTCCCGTTCCGTTTCTGATAATTAAGTGGCTAAGACTAACTTGCAGCGGGTTCCTATACTCTCGCTTGCTTCCATCCAGCCAAAATGCACGCCCTTGTCCCCCACACTCTAATATCGCTGTGTCTATCTCAGCAGATACTGTAAATGCGATGGATTTGTTCACGTAATAGCCTTTTCCACTCGATGGGCACGGAATAATCAGATCTCCAGTGGACCCATTTGAATGGACAAAAGTTACGACGTCACCGTCATCCGCGATCGTGATCGCAGGTTTCAGAGTACAGGGGAATTCGAGGGTGCACGGTGGGTGTTCACTACCTTCGTAAGGGTCGACGAAACGATAGGTACCGGAGTAAGAGGCATCTATATTGCGAAGGAATCGTGCCCATACAAGAAATAAAATGAAGTACAGAAGAGCATTTCTGAAAACCAGTTCACCTGATCCCATTGTTGATTTTCCTCGAAGAAACAAGCAACGCATTAGTTCAGGTTCAAACAATAGACTTTCCCGATGATATCCTGTGGTTGGACGGTTTGTGGCTGTTGCGAGAGGGCAATGGGTTAATGAAGTCGCACATGAATTGATTTGTTTTCCCGCATTGATTTCCCACGACGAGGTCTGTGCAGTGAACACACACACACACACACACACACACACACACACACACACACACACAC
>LVLI01002062.1:0-13622 GCA_001687465.1 Halocafeteria seosinensis | reverse complement strand
AAGAGGCATACGGCGCCACAGAAGCCTCTCCATAAGAATGGCTCATTATAATCTACTTTTATACTCTTCGTTCCACGGCTCGTTGTATGGCTACACTGAAGGAACGCTCCATAGCATGTACAATTCTTTTTGCGTCATGTGGCTTCAAAGAGAAAACACGCCTCGCTCCTCTCTCTACAAATAATAGCCAAGCTTGCCGGTCATGCAGTCAGCTCTCCGACTGTCCCTTAGCCAGTGTTGGCATACTGACCCAATGGTAATTCCTGAACGGGGTACAACACTCTGCTTTGAAAGGCTTGGATTCCTCGGAAATTTGAATCTTCAGCTCGAAGGAATGATTGCGCGTTTGTTGCTTCCTAATTCAAACTCGGGGCGCGGAGAGTTCAATGAGGAATTGTCAACACTGTGTGGCTTGTGTGCTCGTTCCTTTCCATCCCTTTAAAGCAGAGTATCAGTGGAATAAAAAGTGGAGTGATTTGGTGTTCTTGGGTCGAAAACGATGGCGACGGCAAGTACAGCAGCTTCAAAGAAAGAGGAGAAACGACAACGCGCACTTGAGGAAAAGAAGCAAAGGCAACTTGCGGCTCATCGTAAGAGACAAGGACGGGGTGCTTTTGCCCTTCAAGAATTGGCTATTGTGGCTCCACATAATGCTATTGATGCCGAATCGTCACCGTTTCTTGATGAGCTCCGACGCTTTCAACTGGACGGATCCGGCTATGATCGCTCCGATAAACAAGCTGCGCTTAAGTATCCTTTCCTCGAGAACATCATGATATATGCACATTACTACAAAATGAGGGTAATTGAGGGCTCACAAGTTGTCCGCTGGGTTCCCAGTGTGGGAAATGGAGTGGGAGGCTCGCCTTATGTTTTTCGATTCCTTCGCCAGTACGTCGTCGCCATCCATTATCTTTAAAATGTTGACATGCTTTGACGCATTTCAAAACCCCACACTCTTGCAGAATGTGTACATGGGTAGAAGGAAAAACACTCACCTTGGATACGGAGGATCCCCTCCTGGATCCACTTGTTGTAGTCGTTTGGGAAGCGTCAGAGTTCTGCTCAAGACTCGAAAAGAATGGTATCAAATCTGTGCTAGAATTTCTCGATGACCTAAGGTAAGCGACGAGCTCACCGGAGTTAAGCAACGAATGAGGCTCCTTATCTCGGATTGGTTCGTTCTGCAGATCGAGTGTCGATGAGGTTTCGGAAATAATCGTCTTGCTCCAAGGTGTCTCCAGTTATCTAGCTCGTAAAGGTAGGCTTGACCGTTTCCACTTCTGCCGCTACCGTATGAAAGCTCCATTTATGCAGGAAGAGAGAAGAAAAAGAGCAATGACCGTAACAGAATGTCTGAGGACAGAATTACAGAGATTACCGTGAAGTTGCATGTAACCCGGAACG
Organism: Halocafeteria seosinensis; assembly: GCA_001687465.1. Taxonomy (NCBI): domain Eukaryota; class Bigyra; order Bicosoecida; genus Halocafeteria; species Halocafeteria seosinensis. The sequence goes on along the minus strand of LVLI01002062.1, from coordinate 12,215 downwards.
TCACAGTCCGGAAGACAGCTAATCAAGCTGAATCAGCTGAGGCTCTCGTATCTTTAGCTAGAGCTGCTTCGGAGAAGCCTTACAGAATGTCGCCTGCAGCATTAGCCGTAGCTCAAAGAACGAAGGCTACTTTTGATGCAGGCTTTTTGGAGTACTTATGTTCTTACTATTCAATTCCGAATCCCACCCAGAGCTCAAGCTCTAAGCCACGAGGGAACAAACGGAGCAGACCCAACGGTAGCACCAGTAAGTTGGTGAAGCCACTCACTCAATCTGTAATCAAATGATGGTATTTTGTTTGACAATGCTGTCACAGAATCAGAGGACCATCAGCGTCTAGTTCGAAGCGATCTTGCGGTATGGTATGCGCAACTTCAGATGATACCTGGGGTTTCGACAACTAAGTACGTTCAGGTGTTTTTTGCAATCTTAGTTAAAGGTACTACTGTATAGTATATACAGAGCGTTAAATATTGTGAAACACTACCCGTCGTTTCGGTCTCTAATGGAGGCGTATGGTAAACTGGAGACTGACAAACAGAGACAAGAAATGCTGCAGGTATGATGCTCCATTTCCAACAACCATGCAGTCTGATGTACTCACTTTTGATGACGCAGTCTATTATCAATCCCCCAAAACGACACTTTGAACTGTCACGCAAAATCTGCGAATTTTTCAATTGCGATAACCCATTTACACGGATCACATGAGAGGGTAATCGTGCGAACAGCAGGTATTGAAAACCTGGTACTGATCATTCGCTCAAGGGGGGCGGGGGGCTTTCTGGACTGTCGACGACCAAGAGAAAGCTCTCAAGTTACATAGAGAGAATTCTTACTGTAACGTGAGGCTTAGGTATCTGATAATGGCTTGGATTCCTGCACCAGGCGAGCCTCCCAGCGTATGTGGCAACTGATTACAAGTCTTTCCCGTGCTAGCGATCGATTCCTCCACAGATTCGTAGCATGGCATTGTATACCGGTGCTTTTCTATCAAATCACTAATAAATTAATGTATCCTATAACCACAGAATTCTGAATTCCTCCTTTTCGACGGCAAACACGACAAACATTTCGGAGGTATTTGAGCTGTCCAGTGCCCCTTTGCCTTCCCCCGGCTCACTAACTCGAAGTTGATTTGATTTCGTTGGTACTACCGCGCCAAAATAACGAGCTCTAGGGTATTACACAACCATAGGAGAGCTATACATGTAACGTAATATAGTTTTGCGTAGTATAAACTAGGTAGTAGGATAGTTATTTCATCTTTTTGTTGTGTAAAGTAGGCGTACATTTTTTTTTTTTTTTTTTTCGTTTTCCCCTCCTTGTTTGTGTACGTGGCACAAAGCGCTACAACTCGGTTGCTTTTTTCATGACATAGACCTATTCTCTGTTTTCTAATAGTGTTGCGTTTGTTTTCTGTTTCCATCATAAACCGTAGTGCCTGAGATTTATCGTGGATAATGTCACCGGAGAGGTGGATATAGCAGGACAAAAGGAACTGAGAGGACACAAAACGCACAAGAGACACACCCCAACTACATGGATGGTTCTTTCGAATAGTCTTTAGGCGAACAACGTGGTTGGAACTGAAACTTTGCATTAGCAAGGACTGTCATATACGGAAATGTGTACAGTGGAGGACATCAGAGGGGAGTCAATACCAAGGGGAATCTGCCGCCGAGCCATGGCCAACTCTCAGACCATTTGTGCAACGAACATCATCACACGCACTGCGATCCTTTTCGTTCTGTGTTCTGCCCTTGCGCAGCATTCCGTTGGGATGGAGTCGTGTGAAACCCGTAAAGGGTACGTTTGAACATTGCCATGTTCCCAACTTGTTATACACCCGCGGTGTGCTCGCAGATGCCGGGAATGTACTGAAATTCCTGAGTGTCGCTACTGCGTGGAGAAAGATGAGTGTAAACTGGGGGCAGGTATAGATGACTCAATCGCTGGAGAATGCAATCTATGGATACAATCCACGGAACAGTGCTCAGGTGAGCTCTCCCTCAATACTTAGACCAGCCCGTCAGAAGAATTTCTGGTAGCCAACATTATTCAAAATGCAGAATGTTTTTCATGGAGGGAATGCTCCGTGTGCGCACTAGATAGTAGTTGTGCGTGGTGCACTTCTCAGAGCATATGCGTTCCTCTAGAGTCTGTGTTCGAATACATGTGTCGAGGAACAGTTTTTGACACTCCATGTCCATCGGCTTTCACATCTAGTAGGTCGATGTACGCTCTTTTCGGATGTTGCAATTGTATCCGCTTCATTTTCTTCCGCAGTTACAAGAGTCAGTGGCATGTTGGAGATTGCTCAACCAAGTGACGAGCATGTCTCCGGGTTGTCGTACCAGTCAAGCAGCAGTGGTGCTTCTATTACCCCTCAGCAAGCAACATTGAATTTTACGACCATTCAGATGGTTAGCATTCCGGGTGAACATATGGGAGAGCTATGTTTTCGCGCTGGAATGAGTTCGCAAGCCGGGAAATGGCCGGGCAACGTGACTCTCCATGCTCAGACCACATCTAACCAAGGAGGGCATATCAGTTTGCTGTCGCATGGGAGACTTGCACTCTCAAGTGGAAGCGGTGTCAAAAGTGGAGTGTCCTCGATATTTACAGCCGTCTCTCCTCGATCAGGATATGTGGCGATATCGTCAGGGGCTTCAACAGGACGGTCTGGAAATGTTACACTCTTTAGCGGAGCAAAAGGAAGCAGGAGCGGTTCTATCCTTCTTCGCGCTGGTAATAGTAGTAGCGAGGGAGGAGATATTTTAGGCTTAAGCAGCGGTAATATTGTCATAAAGGGTGGCGGTTCAATCTCTAAAGGAGGCTCTGTTCAATTGCTCGGCTCGAGCGGAGTGGGACATACCAGCATTAGTATCTCCTCTCAGCACTCCGGAACAGAGAGTGGGAGTGTCACGGTTTCAAGCGGTCTCAGTGACTGTCATTCGGGATTAGTAAGGATACACACGGGGACAGGTGAGCTCAAGTCAGGTGCAATCAACGCAATTAGTGGCGGTGCCATACTGATATCACCAGGGAACACAACACAATCAAGTGGCACAGTAAAAGTGGGTGGAGGTAATGGGGAACAGGGAGGTAATGTTTTAGTCAGTGGTCGTGATCAAGAGGATAATGCAGAAGGCGGTTGCGTCTATATTGGCGGTGCAAAAATGATTCTTTCGTCAGGAGAGTCCAGGCTCAAATCGGGCCCACTACTAATCCGGTCAAGGTTCGGGAGTTCAAGCGGTAGTTTGAATTGGGAATCCTCTGTAGTCGTTCTAAAGACAGGCGATACCCAGAATGCCACCTCAGGATCAATTAATGTAGTGTCTGGGACGTCTCGGATGTCTGCAGGTAACATCAGGGTTATAGGAGGAAGTTCCGAAAGATACGGTGGAATCGTAGGTATAGCAACAGGCTATGGCTCCCCTAGCCGTGCCTCCGGACCTATAAAAATATCGAGTGCCACCTCAGAAAACAATTCAGGGCAGATAGCTCTACTTACAGGAAAAGGACTTGTGGGTACTGGCGCCGTGAAGGTCTTCTCGGGCAACGGACAGATTTCTGGCTCTGTCCAGATAACAACGGGCAAGGGGTACACACAAGGTGGAGATATTACATTGACGGCAATATCGCATGTTAGCACAACAAATCGCATTCGCGCACTAGGAGGAGATGGGGAGTATGGGGGGCATATATCTCTTTCGGGAGGACGAGGAATTTCAGGTGGGAACATACTGCTGGCTTCTCTTACAGCCGGCGAATCAGGTTCTGTAGATGTGAGAGGCGGTGATGGTGGCATGATTGGTGGACATATGATGCTGCGTAGTGGCGAGAGTGTAACGTTTACAACTTCTGATAGTGTTCTGGGGAGCTCCGGAGGTGTTCAACTGCTAAGTGGGAAAGCTGCACGGGACGGCGTCTCAGGAAACATTTCAATTGGTGGAACTCACATCCGCGTACGCACCGGTCGAAATCTTCGCAAGAGTGAGAACAAAGGGGCTCTAATCCAATTGAATGGGGGAGACACGCACAGCTCCAGGACCGCGGGAGGTTCGGTAAGAATTCGTACAGGGTCTGGATCCACGGCCGGAACGTTCCGACTTCACTCTGGTGGCTCCACGACGGGAGCAAAACGGTCGTCTTCTCGATTGTTGATTGGAGGTGGTAGGGCAACCCTTGGAACGGGGGGTGATGTTGTGATTGGTACTCATAAATCATGGATATCGGGGACGATCGTAGCGAAAACGGCATCATCCTTAGTGCAGTCGGGGGACCTTTCGATGTATACATCTGCGAGTCGTAACGGAAGTAGCGGCAAGATTGTTTTGCGTATTGGCAGGTCAATCTCCCAAGGGGGAAGAGTAAGTATCGCTGCAGGGCATAGCGAACTTGACAACGGTGGGGACGTAACTATCAGTCCAGGAAGGGGCGTCGCCCACCACGGTGAGATAGTGTTACGCGGTGGTGATGGAGCAAAAGGGCCTGGGGGAGATATAGAACTTGCCGGAGGGGATACCAAAGCCCGCGATGATGAAGCTGAAGGCGGACTAGTACACCTTCAGTCAGGGGCAAGCATAAGTAAAGTTGGCGGAGTTGTAGACGTCAAGACAGGAAATGGTTGGGTGTCCTCTGGCTGTGGATACATCCGGAGTGCACGAGGAGGAATCCGCGGAGCTAGTGGTGACCTTACAATTTTCACGGGTACCTCAGACAAATCCGGTAATCTTTTGATTGGAACAGGACATTCTGCTGCGAACGGAAGCTCTTTAGATATCAAGGGGGGCTTAGGACTAGGGGGTGGAGAGGTTCGGTTCCAAGGCGGGGTCGGCTACCGGAAGGGCGCAGCTATTCGCATTATGTCGGTGAATCAAAGAGGAAGTACCGGGACGGTGAGCCTTGCCACGCGTAGCAGTTTCAATAGTTCAGCATTTCGCTTGGCTAGTGGTACTGCCTATACTCGCTCTGCAGACGTCCGGTTGCTCTCAGGCAGTGCTTGTGGGAACTCCGGAAGTGTCACTGTGGCAGTCGGTAGCTCCCCCTTCGGGGTGGCCGGAGCAGTTTCACTCTTCACAGCTAATAATGACAGGGACACCGGCTCTGTCGTTGTCCGCGCAGGGTACTCTAATAGAGGTGGTCTTGTCCAAATTAAGGCAGGGCACAGTGCCGGTAGAGACTCTAATGCTGAAGGCGGCGATTTAAGGGTTGCAAGTTTCGGCGGTGGTGAAATCGTACTTCGTAGTGGCGAAGGGTTAAGCCGGAGTGGAAATTTACAGTTACAAACCCTTCGAGACAAATCGCGAATTGTGTTGAGAACTGGTTCCGCTGCGAATACTGGGGACATAGCCATCGCTTCCCACGATGCGAATATGTGTAGTGGAAACATAAGCCTAATGGCTGGATTCGGTGATTCTGCGTCCAATCGAGGTGTTGTGCTGATGTCGGGCTCTTCAGATGCAGTTGCAGGTAACGTTTCTCTGCAAGCTGGTGCTGGGGGCGGAAATATGACGATAGCAACCGCTTATTCCTACTTTTCTGGAGGTTTGCGGATTCAAACAGGGAACTCGTCCTTAAAAGCTGGAACTGTAACCCTCAAAACGGGGAATAGTGGTTCCTCTCTTCTTGGTACGGCTGGGTCGTTGCTGATTGGCGGAGAGCTGGTTTCGGCAGTAGCGGGGAAGGGATCGTCTATAGGGGGTAGCGTGAGAGTACAAGGCGGTTACACCAGTAAGAAGAGTGGGGGCAACGCCTTTCTACAGGCAGGTCGGCTTTTGAGACTATCTTCGGGAAACTCGTTTGCCAGTGGTGACGTGATACTAGGGAGTTCAGCTTCCCGGCTTACGGGGAACCTTACTCTGGAGGGCTCCTGGACACAGTTTGTGACTGGCAAAGCTGAAAAATCAAGTGGATGTGCAACCATACGTAGTGGCAATGGCGCTTTCTCTGGATGCCTGCGTATAGTTTCCACGCAGCTTGGCGTACTAACGGGGAACGCCAGCACGAGCTCTGGGTCTATTTCCCTTGCTACAGGTCCGAGCAGGTTTTCAGCCGGAAGCGTTGTCCTGACCCAAGTGTCTGGAAACGCCTCCGATACGCTTGTACTGGTTGGGGGAGACGGTGTTAGAGGAGGGAATGTGCATTTAGGGAGCGAAGGAGGCGGCACAGTCACTGTACTGGGTTCATCCAAGAAAAATCTACCTTCATCCCTTCAGTTATTGACTTCAGGATCCACACGCATTAGTACAGGTTCTAGCTGTGGATCAGTGGGATCAATGGGCGTCGTAGGTGGAGATGGATCGTTTGGCGGAAATATCGTTGTCAACGCAGGGGGGCGCAAGACATCAGGAGCTATCCTACTTTACACCGGCTACTCCTCTCACAAAAGTGGCGGTCTATATCTATCAAGCCCGGGTGGGCGTATAGTAAGCGGGGATATTGTCCTGAGTACCGGCAATAGTTTCGGGAAAACTTCTCCACTCCGTGTGTTAGGAGGGAGTAGTGTTCGAAGCAATGGTTCAACTGTTTTCGTAGGCAGTCCAAGCACTAGCCATATTTTGGTGCAATCTGGGGCTGGGGGTCAGGAGAGTGGAAGGGTTCGGCTGTCTGGAGGATCGGCAATTGGTACAATGCCAATTGATGGTGGTCACGCTGGTGTTTTCCAAGGGAGTGGGCAGGTAGGCTTCCATGGTGATGGAGGCGTCAGTCTGTCTTCGGGTTCAGGCTTATACTCAAGCGGGCACGTAGTCCTTATCTCCCACCAACGGCGTCACGTTTCTTTGAAGACGCTTAGTAGCGAGAGGAGTGGTAATGTTCTCCTGAAAAGCGGAGATTCAAGGAAGGGGAGCAGCTCCGGGTTGTCTGTCAGAAGTGGCTACGGTAAGAGCAATTCCGGTGGAGTGGCGTTTTACACAGGCTTCTCCTCGGGCCTTTCACCTGGCGGTAATATCATGGTAGTCTCTGGTGGTTCTTTCGGCAGCCGCGGCGGGCATTTATCAATTCGGACAGGGGAAAGTATACGTTCTACAGGCGACGTGGACATTCGCTCTGGTGGGTCGCTATTATCCTCCGGGGATTTTAGTGTCTATGCGGGTGACAGCTTTACGGGACACGGGGGAGACGTGCATGGTTATGGTGGGTTGGCATATAAAGGAGGGACTATTGCTCTTTCTGCTGGCGACGCGTTCTCCTCGTTATCTGGTGGTAGTGTTACTGTTGATTCAGGGATGGGGGACGTCTCGGGTGCTGTTAGAATTGCGTCGGACAATGCCGTTCACAGTGGCGCTGTCATGTTTGGAACGGGCTCATCAAGTGTTTCTGGCTGTGTACGGATCGGCTCCGGCTCGGGAAGCAGCTCTGGCAACATATTTCTTGCTTCCGGTAGTAGTTTAAGAACTGGAGGAGACGTTGCACTGTCGTCAGGTTACTCGGAAGAACGTAGTGGGGAGATACTGGTCGACGCAGGCCGAGGCAAAGAACGGAGTGGTTCTCAAGCATCTATTGTTTCCACAGCTGTCAGGCTAAGTAGTGGGACAGGTAAAATGGGAGACATGATGGTACGTACTCCGTCAGCTAGGCGTTTGTCGGGTTCTGTGCGCCTAAATACGGGGAACTCCATTCGTACCAGTGGTTCCATTGAATTTGCGACAGGAGACGGTGAAACCAGTGGGCATATACACCTCAGAAGTGGTAAAGCACATGAACGTAGTGGCGCTCTCTCACTATTAGCTGGTTCAGGGGGGGCGTTTGGTGGGGGTATCATTTTACAAACGACTGGGGAAGCCGGAATCGTGCAGCTTGGATCTTCTACGACTAGGATTCTTTCTCTTCGTACAGCAATGGGGGCACTCACTTCAGGTAGCGTCCAACTGCATGGTGGTCAAATGAATGTAACGAGTGCTTCCGATACGGTATTACAAACCGGCAACGGCTGGGTCTCAAGCGGTGACATTCTGCTGAATGGAGGCGTTCACGACTGGGGCGTCGTTTCGGGTATGTCTATTGCAGCTTCTTCCTCTCGACAGACACCTGGAAGTATTTCATTCCTTGGGGGCGAAGGGATGATTGGTGGAAACCTGAGTGTTATCGCCTCGCATGGTGCAGTTAGAGGTGGGGGTGTTCAGTTTAGCACTCGTTGTGGGATCCAGTCTGGACTTATCCGTCTTTTATCTGGGGCCGCTCCGACCTCAGGAAGTTTGCACCTCTCAACAGGATCAAGCTCAAAGGCAGGCTCCCTTTCATTGTTCAGCGGAAATGGGTCACTGAGTAGTGGCTCCGTGGATTTCAGTAGCAAGGGAGGAGAAATCTCTATTATCTCTGGATCTCGGAGCAGAGGAAACGTCGTACGTTTGTCCTCTGGGGCCGGTTTGTCGTCTGGCCTAGTTCGAGTATCTTCCGAGGAAGCATTTCTCGTCTCCAGTGGAACTGACGGACTGGCGTTGGCCTCAGGTGATTCAAATAAATTGAGCGGATCGGTATCATTTGCCACAACGGGACGTGGTGGTTCTAGTATTATCGTACTATCTACGGGGATATCTAACAACAGCGGTGACGTAGGTTTTGGCACTGGTAACTCGGAAGTGAGCGGGAACACCGTGTTAAGAGGATGCGGCGGCCCGGCGCTTCCTGGAATAGTCCTTAGAACAGGAGATTCGGGGGTGAGATCCGGGGATGTTACGCTTGTGGGGGGATGCTCCTATACCAGTAGTGGTGGCTCGACCATATCTGCTGGATTTGGGAATTCCGGAGGCAACATAAGTCTTGGTAGTGGAAAAGGCCACATTAGTGGTTCGTTGCGGCTGAAGACGGGGTGTGGAGAGAGCTCGGGGGATCTGAATATCCGCTCGCCCGGCTCTCTGGCTATTGGTTCAGGGAACGGTGCTGAAAGGAGTGGTCTTGTGGGCGTATTCACTGGGAGTGCTTCAGGGCCATCGGGTGACATTCGTGTGCGCTCTGGTGCAACAACGGTGCGAACGGCAGCTGGTGTTTCTCTTGTAACGGGGACTGGAGTGAATAGCGGTGCCCTGGAGCTCAACTCGGTATCTGGCTCTGTCCGGATAGGGACTGTATCTTCCTCTTCTTCAGGGGTGGGGAGACTAATAACTGGACCCGCGTGGAGATCAGGGGGGATCTCTCTCTCTACAAAAACGAACACAAAATCTTCTGGAAGGGTTCAAATTGCTGTTGGAGACGGTGTCTGCTCTGGAGGCTCTGTAGAACTGCGAGGCGGCGTATCGGCCGGTGTCCCACGGTCTATGCAGATAGCGGGAGGCAATGGAACTCATGGTGGATCCATCACAGTGTCTTCCGGAAACGGCACGGGTGTTTCGGGAGCGATCATTGTAAGTGGAGGTGTTGTGTCTCTAACCACCCCTCCCTCCAAAGCATCCGGAAACTTGAGCTTCTCGAGTGGGAGTGGCAATGTATCTTCGAGTATCATCCTTAGGTCCGGGAATAGCTTGAAGAGGAGTGGGCAGGTCAGCGTACTTGCGGGCTCTTCCGTGCAACGTGGTGGGAGCATTCATTTAAAATCTGGTGAAGGTCAGACCGGGGGCAATGCTTATCTCTCCTCGGCTAGTAGTGTTCTCTTGACAGGGCGTTCTTTCGACGTGTCATCACCGCCGAGCTCGATTCAGAACTCTGGAAGTGTTATCATATCTTCCGGAGGCGGTGCTACTACTGGCAAGATCCAGCTTGCGGCATCCAACAGAATTCAACTTGCAGGCCAAAAATCGGAGACAGGGCCTTTTGCTTCGACTGTAATACGAACGGGACGCAGTTTTGGAAGTTCAGGAGGTAGTGTATACATGCGTAGCACGAATGCCATAGAAATGGGTGGTCTTTTTACGCGTGAAATTTCGTTTCGGACTGGACCTGCTATCGAAGGTGCGGGTAGTGTCCTACTTCGTAGCTCAACTATCCTCATCGAGTCTTCCACGCTACGTATCGAATCAAACAATGGGACAAGCACAGGGGACGTAGAACTTTCTACGGATGGCAGTTGGCGGTCAGGTTCAATAAAGATTGACACGGGGGTTGGATCCAACTCTGGTACAATTGTTGTTAGCAGTGGACGTGCGGCTCATAATGCAGGCTCAGTAGTACTTGAGTCAACGGGTGGAACTAAAGGCGGTGGAGAACAACGCTACTATAGCGAAGGTAGTGTAGGTTTTACGACTGGCAATGCAAAAGCTGTATCTGGTGCGATTTTCCTATCCACCGGAGACAGCCGGGGCGGAGTCGGGAACCTTGTTCTGGCAGGAAATAATGTCCTTTTCTCCACGGGGAAAGGGAATCGTGTCACAGGCGCTGTTGAAATTACTTCACAATCGCATCTGCAAGCCAGTTCGGCATCCCTCTGTTTGCATACAGGAAATGCTCAAAGTTTATCTGGCAATGTTCGAATTTTCACAGGAAGAGGTGGCTCCATTATAGCTGAGACCGGATTTAGTCATCGCCACGCTGGGAGTATCAAAGCAAAGGCTGCTGATTCGATTTCCATTTCTAGTGGTGCAGTTGGTAGTGTTGCAGTGACTGCAACGGACGGATCCATTAGTACTCACGCTACTCGGTTTGGTATGATATCGCGTGTTGGTTTAGGAGGGGTCGCCTTTGAGGCGGGGTGTGCTGAACTTAGAACTGGGAGAGGGTCTATCTCAGGGGAACTCAGCTTCCTGAGTGGGTTTGCCTCAAACGTCTCCGGCTCGGTACAGGTACGAACGGCAGGATCAAGGCACAGCGGGAGTATTACCATAAATACTGGTAGTACTCATGAATCTCAAAGCGGCGAGGTGATTCTCGCCACTGGTAGCAGCCGGATCTCAGGCAACGTGCGCATTGCTTCCGGTAATCGCGGGGCGGAATTTTCAACGGGTAGTGGATACAATACCGGACACATCATGTTCAACACCTCCAACTCAAATCGAAACGATTCTGGGAGGGTGGTTTTTGGTATAGGCGATAGTAGGTATAGTGCTGGAATGGCAAAGATTGCAGCGGGAAACAGTAACTATGGAAGCCCTGGACTCAAACTAAATGCTGGTGACTCTCATTGTGCACAGGGAGGGATGGTTACCGTATCGTCTGGGGGCAGTGAATGCAAAAGAGGAGGAAACATTGAACTCGATGCAGATTCTCATTTCTTGACAACCACGGACGGTGACTCCAGCGGTTCGATAAGAATTTCTACAGGAGGAGGCAGCATGAGTGGATCCGTCACCATTGGAGGTGCTTGCTCAGGCTCTGTATTTTTGGGAGTCGGTTATTCAGTGCATCCGGCGAGCATTTCTATCAATACGGCCAGGGATAGCACACGTTCCGGCTCCATTTCTCTGACTGCAGGTGCTGGAAAATTTTCAGGTGGCAGTATTCTCGCACGGAGTACAAGTGGATCATATATCATTTCGGGAGAGGGTCACATAAGTGGAGAAATGACTGTTGGGTCCGGTGCCTCGACAAACATTTCAGGCGATGTAGCGGTACTCACAGGAACTGCCGCAACCACCGGTCATGTGGCCATTCGCTCAATGGCCGGATTATCACTAGATACAGGAAATTCTCCTATAGCTAGTGGCGGAGTGACACTCGAGACTGCTGGGAACATAAGACTCCGTACCGGCTTTTCGGGGCAAAATATATCTGGTTCGATCTTCTTGGATGCTGGCGCTGGTATCCAGCTCGAGACATCCCAATTTGGAGTAACCACTAGAGGCACGTTGAGTCTTCAAGCGCTCGATGGTGGTGGAGTGAGCTTTCGTAACTCCTTTTCTGACATAGTCATCTTGTCGACAATACGCGCGGACGAGGAACGGAAAGGAGGCGGCAACATTCTGGTCTCCTCAGGGGATGCCGAAAGTGCCGGTAAGGTGCTTGTGAGTGCAACGCAAAACGTTGTTCTGACTACGGGTGCTGCTGAAACAACTGCCGGAAAGGTATCATTATTGGGTAAGGGGTCGAGAACTGTCCTGGCGACCGGTGAAACAAATTTTAACAGGAGTGGAAGTATAAACATCCTCGGCGGATCGACAGGAAATGCCACTGGTGGAGATATTGTACTTGCTGGAGGAAACCAAATCGAAATAGTTGCGGGGAGCAGTGAGCTCGCCGGTGGTAATATTGAGATGATTAGTGGAAGCAATTGCGGACACACTTCTTTCCAGACAGCACCGTCCATGACAGCCGGTCGTTTGACCGGTAGTATTGACTTA
>LVLI01002034.1:0-12861 GCA_001687465.1 Halocafeteria seosinensis | reverse complement strand
GTTTTGCACCGCCTTTAGAAAGAGGAAAGGGGATAAACTAACACCGCTGTACAGCCCTATCGACATTTTACAGATCATCACGGAAATTATTAAAGGGGAACACACAGTCGATGCTGAGGACAAGCATTCACAATTGCTCTGGCTTCACCAAGCAAGAGACGCTTTCAGCTCGATCATTCACAGCTCTGGGAGATACGAGGATGCGGTAGAAGCACTTCTTGGTGGTGCGGTTGAAACATCCCAAATTGATGATCTGCAAAAGATGTGGGACTACCTCGATATGAAAGTGCTGTTTTACAATCTTGGGCTGTTGTATGTTAAACGCGTAACTCACGGACGGTTGATTTTACATCCCGTCCTTGAGGGAAGAAGTGAACTGATTACCAATATACTTACCAAGGCATATCCGACGGACAGACCGAGACTGAAGGATTCCGAAGTAGAAGAATACTTGAACAACCGTGAGAGTCTAGTAAGAGATATGTACGAACAGTTTCCGTTGGCCGCCCGAGCGTTGCGTGCGCAGTATGTCTACGGGCTGGAAGATGTTTTGCGAGAGTATCCTGTACAGTGCCGTCTGTTTCAGATCCTGCATGCTTACTTTGACCATCCGAGGGTTTATTGGGGAAAAGAATTGTCGGCACGCGACAGAAAAAGCAAGAAGAGGACTGATATTTTTTACGCGATATGTGCGGATGAGAAAGTCCAACAGCAACCCACTAGTAGCTTTTCTGATGTTGTGGATGCCGGCTTGCTGGAGAACGCCAGTGATCATGGGAACGTGAGTAGCCTTGTGATGTGTTTAACACATCACAAGGCTACTAACGTGCAGGGCGGGACTACGAAAGAGCAATTGAATAGCATTGAGAGTATACGGCAAACGAGTACCAAGGAACTACCGTCACACTGGGTCTCATACGGGGGAGTGATTATTGAAATTAAAGTGGATAGAGGTGAACCCGTGGACCACATGCTCGAGGTACTCAAACAGGCGTATGATTTTCGGGCTGAAAAGAAGGAGTGGTCGTCTATGTGGTTGATGGGTGTCACATGTCGTTAGGGACCGGGTCCCAATTTGAAACTGAGTTATTGCGCAGGGGAGTTTAAGGATAGACCAAAAGATCGGAAGGATCTTGATGGTGCACTATTTGGTCACTGCATCACGAACGACCCTGGGTGGTAGTGGGATGAGGGTCTTCATAAAGATATTGCGCGCAGCGGGATCTGCAATTGTTCGGTGAAGTTGAGCCCAGCCCCGCAAAATGTACACACACACACACACACACACATATATATATATATATATACCGCCGACGATTCAAACAAAGTGTGTGTGTGACTTCAGCTCTATTCCAGGAATGGTAATTGCGCATCTCGATACTGCATCTGGCTTTTCTTGGTACAGGAAAGGCGCCGTCGATCCAGCTTTAATAGTAAACCCTCCCACTAGATTTCCAAACTACTACTATCATCCCAAAATACTATGAATGGGCAATAGTGAATCAAATCTCTTTGTTAACTATTCTTTATATGTATTACTCGTGCCATACGGGATTGTGTTCTCGTTAATAGAAATATGCTGTACCATCTGCGTTTTCTTGTGTATATACAGTGTAATCTATTTCGAAGAGGTAGAGTGTGGTTTCCTCGTCCCTTCATCTACCACATTTTGCGATTGGTCCCCTACAGGAGCTGGGATATCGCCATGGTGGTTTTCGTCATTATCGTCCACAATGACTTGCTTTTCCCCAGAAGTATCCATGATAGTTGAAAAGTGTTGAGACGGTTCCGTTCCGACGTCCTTGCGACTGCACAACAAGTTCCGACAACATGGTTTATATTGGATACGATCAAACCTCTTAATACCACTTCTGCAAACCGTCGACAACTGCTTGAAGAAGGGCATATTAAAGAACGCAAGCAATATCATTTGCAACGTTAGAGTAACTATATCCACACTCGCTTTCTTATTCAAATCGTCCAAAGAACTACGTAGTAGTCCTAGCGGAATAGTGAAAGTTGTACACAGTGACTTGACGATTTCCAACACGTTTAGGGAAGATTCGAGTGTATACGGCTGTATTACCGTTACTATCGCCACGAATCCTATGCAAACGCCTGAAGTAGCAATAATTTGATGCAGCCCATTTGTTACAAAGAATGCCAATAATATAAGTAGTGTCTTTCGCAAGATTTCAAACGCTGGCCACAAATAACCATAATTTCGAATCCTGAATCCGGCGATCAAGGTCAAGAACTCATCTCGGGAACTTTCTGTATTTGCTCTTTTATGTTTACAAATGCGCATTGTGGCCAAGAACAGTGGAAACCCGAGTACAACGGTTGCAAGCGTAATACCAGCTACAATGGACAACACTTTACGCTCTGAGCTTGTCGCTCCTATACTCATATCAGCCCGTAATCGCTGCTTTCCAAAGATTTCATAAGGATATAAATTGTAGCTCTTTACGACTGCCATTGTTGTCGCTGTGTGGAGTTGTCCGAGCAGTATTGTAATTGGGCTTAGAGCAACCTTGAAAGCTTTCCCACAAGGTACTCCATTTCTTTCCTGCCTGGCATATCTGACATACATAAGGTATTGAACAATTTGAGAGAGGATGACGATAAAAAATGGAGATAACAGTGAAAACATGGTTAAGGCAAAGAACCCCAACTCTGAGCCACACCGAAATGCATCGAGCTGTGTAGGAGCAATCAAGAACAGCCGTGCAAACTCTCGAAACCAGCTGGCATCTCCCAAGAAGGGTGTATACTGCATTTCTGCGATAATCGAACTGATTTGTAGATAATCGATAGTAATAAGTGCAACAGGTTGCACATAACTGATTAGATTCCTAACTCCGGCTTTCATCGACCCTGCTGATACTTGGGCGAGGTCAAGTTGCAAACGCCTATCAATCAATGTTTCAATTGAACTAGTGTCAATCTCTGTTCCTACTGGACGCGCGTGGTTGAATTCCCGAATGTTTATACCAACAAATATTAAAGTAGCAACCACTGCCCATATTCCAAGGACAACATCATTACGATGCTTCTCTTCACACTTCAAACATTCTTTTTCTGTTTTAACCCATCCCTGTCGACACAAATCACAGAGGGGGCCATGCCTGCCATCAGGGCATTTTGTTTGGAAATGAGTGTTATTGACGGTACATGCAGAAGGAGGATCACAGGGATGCATTCGAACAGGTTCATTGTTGCGCATCTTCTCCACAATGAAATTGCGAAGTGTCTGATTCGTTGGTCTAAAAGGACTGTTCACCGCACAGACTTCGCACCAAAAGCCATCTAGCATGAGGAGTCGCCCTTTGAAGCACTCAAAACCCGTAGACGGACAGGAGATACATGTACTGCTTCCCGGAAGGGAAAAGTGGTCCGTGGGGCAAGCATCACACGTTTCCTTGTTTGATGCCTCCTGAAGGACTTGTCCCGCTGGACAAGGTACGCATTCTCTGGAAGAACCATCAGTTTCTTCGTCCTCTGTTTGGCGTCTGTATCCGGCTTTGCAGAGACACTCGTATCCTTGCTCATTTGGCACCTCATTTGGGGGACAAGTGACTGTTTGGGTTTGTAGAATAACATCTGTAGTTTTGATTGATACGTTATTCAACTTTGCATTAATCTTAGCCTTTCCTTGGGCCTTAAAGGTCACAAAAAATGAAAAGCTCCCTATTTCCTTACCCTCTTGGACCCGAAGAGGAACTTCGCTGCTAATATCACCCTCTCTAATCTCGTTTCCTACTTTATTAACGATTAATCTTAGATACGGATGCCCTCTGTCATTTACCCGTCCACGTTCAGCAGAGAAGATAGCTCGGGCCGGGGTATTACCAAAGACATCTGCGAGGGTCATATCGACTCGAAGGCGTTCGTAGACGAATCCACGACCCACTCGGGCAACAATCTTGGAGTTTACAGGATCCGCGGAACCTGGACGAAATATCGTTTCCAAGGTCAAGTCTCTTGTATCACGCGATTGAGCAAACTTTTGGCCAACCATCCATTGATACAAGGTAAGTATCGACAGCGAGTATCGTAATATCGCGCTATACCGAATGGCGCTAAAGCTATTACTCGATCTATTGTAAGTAAGCGTTTCTGAAGGATACTGTAAGATCGCCTGGAAAGTACGCGAATTATCAGGACTTATCACGGCGGAAACAGGTGTAAACTGAAACCAATTTCCAAACGTCAGAAGGCCCTTTTCAAGAGTGGAGGTAATGCGATCTCCACTATCATTTAACTTGAGCTCAAATAACCGAGGCATTACAAATACCGGCTGTCTGTCCACATTCAATACCTCCCATTTTACTGACACCTTTTCGTTGGGTAGCAGTTCAATTTGCAGAGGTCTCTCTGGGCATATAAAGACTGATGTTACTAACAGTCTAAGACGTGCCCATAATCGTACACCCATCAACACCGCTGTGTTCACTGAGGGTGCATCCTTCGTAAGCAACTCTATCTCACCGTTTCTGGAGTCAGTCTCTATCAACACCCAACTTTCATAAATGCCAGAAGTATTAACATTGTTTGGTATCATTTGCAATTGGACAAGACTCTTCTGCTCGGTACCGGCTGGAATGGTTCCTTCTAAAGGGAAGTGTCCCGTTGAAGGGCTCGCCCAAAACGAGGAAGCGTTCCCCACGGACACCTCGCTACCTCCGGACGTAAATAACCGAGCTTTCCACTTCACCTCGTAGTCACCGTTATTTGCCACTCTTAGTGTGCGTGACCGAGGTGCATCCGCAAAATTCAGTTCGACATTAAGACTACTCTGTAAAGCTACGACGTGTCCTTCTCTTACTCGCAACGAAAGTGCCACTCTTAGGACTGTCGACACACCCAGTTCGATGTCGGATACTTCTACCTGGACGTAGGATTCTAATAGGCCTAGAAATGCTTGTTCGATGTCAAAACCAAGCGTCATTACCAGAGACACTGTAGTGTTTCCGGATACTCCCGAATCCGGAAGGATGGCAATACTCTTCAAATCACGCGGCACGCTCCAGCTGTATCTCTGTTTGGCAGGCATGGTCAAAATAACGGAGCGTCGTATTACTCGAGAAGGGTTAGCACTTCCGGCCCCATTTCTTCCTTCGTCAATGAAAAGAGACTGAGGCTGAACAGATACATCTGGACTGGTCGACGCAACGAACTCAGATATGTCAATCGACATCGACGAAGTGGCAGAAGTAATGACTTCACCGTCAACACTAATAGGTGAGTCTATCGGGATCAAAACGCGGGCAGTATCGTCTAGTAGTCTTCTTTGTGGGACAGTCCTTCTACTTAGTAGTAAAGGGAGTTGAAGTTTAAAACGCACTGAAGCGTTGTCGTCAAAGAAATATCGTACATCATACTTTAGTATTCTGCATGCCGACGGGAGACGCCTCGGACCGTCACAGGAAGTATTGGAAACTAGGATGGGTCTTTGAATAACAGGCAGAGGTGCGTCAAGATTCGTTCGCTGATATTGTTCTTGGCAACCACTGTATAGAATCTCATTATCATCACCTGGAACCTCAACAGGAGCGCACCTTAATCCTACTTTTGCCGGTGTGCCAGCAGTACTCTGAACTGTTGCTTTGAAGTTAATTCCTGTAGAAGTAGTGTTTGCGCTTTCGGGAGTAAACGCCGTCGTGCTGCTTCGCTTGGAAACGGCGGTGATACAATTGAATGGATTCTTCTTCCCACAAGCAGAAGTTACATTTTGACTTTCTGTCGAATTCCGAAAGATAGTTGATGGTGTCACAGTGGGCGTTATTGTGCCGGTTGAAGATGGCGTCTTACTGGGCGTAGCTGTTGTCGAGGAGAGTGTCCAAGTCATTGTAGCAGAAACGAATGCTGATGAACTCAAACGGGTTGTCGGCATTCCGGAAGAACTCGGAGATGATGCCTGTGAAGATGAAATAGGATCCACAGGAAGCAAGGTCGAAACTGTTGGGTACGTGGAACCTGCAAGCGAGGAAGTAACCGATGGCAGCCTCCACGACGAAGCAGAAGCGGATGGCGTCCAAGTACTGGTCGCAGTTTCTGAGTGTGTTGGACTGGGAGATGATGAAGCTGACGATGAAGCAGAAGCGGATGAAGTCCAAGTAGTGGTCGCAGTTTCTGAGTGTGTTGGACTCGGAGATGATGAAACTGATGATGAAGCAGAAGCGGATGGCGTCCAAGTACTAGTCGCAGTTTCYGAGTGTGTTGGACTCGGAGATGATGAAGCTGACGATGAAGCAGAAGCGGATGGAGTCCAAGTAGTGGTCGCAGTTTCTGAGTGTGTTGGACTCGGAGATGATGAAGCTGACGATAAAGCAGAAGCGGATGGCGTCCACGTACTGGTCGCAGTAGCCGAGTGGGTTGGGCTCAAAGACGATAATGCGGAGGTGGTGACAGTTGAAGACGGTATACTCGCGAAGGCAGCTGTGGTCGTCGGACTTGGCGTCGGAGAACTGTCAACAGTGATGCTGTTAGATTCTCTATTTGCGCCGTCAATGTTGTTTGTGCCTACCGCGCTCTCGACCGTCGTTGTGAATTTGCCGTCCTTTGAACCTATGTAGGTCGTCTCGTAAGTATTTCCACTTTCAGAAAATGAAGACAAATGGAGTGTGTCCGATTCGGCTCCACTCAGTAAGACTGTTAATGACGCAAGACGTGTGTCAGTAGTGATAATAATTTGTATGTCTTGGTTTGACGGATTGGTCAAGGAAACACCGTTGATTGAGACGACCACTGTAAG
This sequence comes from Halocafeteria seosinensis, assembly GCA_001687465.1. Lineage (NCBI taxonomy): Eukaryota > Bigyra > Bicosoecida > Halocafeteria > Halocafeteria seosinensis. The sequence goes on along the minus strand of LVLI01002034.1, from coordinate 6,104 downwards.
CGTGAGATTCTTCGTCATGTCTTCAGAGGGAGAGATACGTTCCTTGATGCCGATTTTGTGTCCGTCGTGCGTCGTCTTGGCGATTAAATCATAATTTGGTCCGTCGTAAATAACATCAAAGCTATAGCGACCATTAGAGTCGGTTGTCGTCGAAATCGTACCAAACGAGTTATCAGTAGAGAGTGCGTCCACTTGGATGCCACTCTGCTGGATTGTGGAGCCGTTAGAACTTTTGAGTAAACCACTGATGGTCACTTCGGAGCCCGTCTGCCACTTGAACTGCGGATAATCATCTCTTGGTATAGTAATCGTTTGCCATACCGACGAGAAGTCAAGACCTCCCATGTTGTCTTTCGCTGATAACCCTTGCATTTCGGCTGTCGCCAGACCAGTGTAACTCTTCGACGAGGATTCGTCAAGGCTGCCCCCGGTCGGCTTGTCTGGCCCTCTCTCAGAGTCCCAGTAAACGTACTTGAGCGTATCCTCACCATTGTCCATCCCAATGATCGCACCAATGGTTTGGCCCTCAACTGTACCAGCAAAGTAAGAGCTAGATATAACAGACGAAAACCCAGAGTTCCCAGCGAACCCTCCCGCCTCGTTGCTATCCCCACCACCCTTGTCAGATGTTTGCGTCACGTTCGCTTGGACATATGAGTCACTGACTGTCGTGCTGTAGGCCATACGACCGACAAGTCCTCCGACATTGTATCCACCTGTGATGGAACCAATAAACACGTTGTGGTTCTCCATTACAACGTCATTCGCAAGACCTACGATCCCGGCTACTTTCCCACCATTTGACGTCCCAGACGAACTTACACCGCCCGTTATATCGCCTTCAACTGAAACTCTGGAGATCTCAGCATTCTTTGCATCACCCACGATCCCAGCTACATTTTCATCTCCTCTAATTATTACACTCGAAAGTCGAACGTCTTTGAACACCGCTCCACTTGAAGCGAGAGCGAACAATGCGATTCCAGTCCCATCCGGACGATCGATAGTCAGGGCCGAAATTGTGTGACCGTTTCCATCGAAAGTGCCTACGAAATCAGTCCCAGAACAGTGGCTGTATAAATGTGTGTGACTTGGTGGACAGTTGCCAATGGGATTGAATCCCTTGCCACCGTTCCAATGCTTGGTTCCGCCCGCGTCGATATCGTCAGTTAAGGCAAAGTGATCTGACATTGACGAGTTTCCGGCACCCTCACCAATGCATTGTAACTCTTTGAGGGTCGACACTTCAAAGGGAGCGTTGTCTGTCCCCTGCCCATTCAATACGACTGCGTTACAGTCGGTCGCTTCGGCTGCTGATGCTACAGCTAATGTTGTCAGTCCTACGAGAAATAGTGTAGAGTGAAGACCTCGCACAACTCCATCAAAGTTTCCCCTACTCATAGGAAGTATTCTGCAAAGCGCTCTCATTTTCTTTAGAAACCATGCTGCTCGGTATGTGCGCAGTACTGTCATTACTGAAGGAAACATGATACATGATGCTACAGTACTGGCTTGAGTGCTAGTTCGGAGCTTGGTTTTTGGAATAACATACCTTCGCGGGCTGACATGACGCAAATATCTTCTGAGTAATCTTCAAGAACAGAATATCTACGTTGTTCCCTGCACAACAACATAATTATCGTAAAAGCCATCCAAGACCTATTCTGTGGAGGCGAGTGGGTCTCATGCAGTCTACTACCAACATATGTAAACACGCACGAAGCGTTTGAAGGAAACAGCAACGGTTCCCCTCTCGATTTCGATAAACTTCGATTGATAGCAATCAGCAACGCGGACTAATTTACGTCATTGGTTTTTTTCCTGTTGGTAACTCTTTTTATCCCAACCCCCACGTTGGGGTGCACAAACTTCGGACTTTTTCAGCTGCCCGAACACGACCAAGTTCTTTCCACCCAGGACTCTTTCCAACCATCACATTCACTGTAGCACCCGATAGCCAGTGACATTGTGCAGTTCTCTGCTAGAGATCGGTACTTGGATTTCTTATTTTTATTCTCTCTCCATGGGCTGGCAGTTTCTAGGCCCCGTGCGCGTCCAACGCGCGCGGCGCGTGGCCCCTGTTCGCTGGCTCCACAAGTTTCTGTCCAGCATCTGCATCCACCCTGACACAATGCCCACTAGCAAGCAGAAATGATTTGCTTGAGGTTTTGGCCCTGATTTGTTATTTTTATTTACCGCTCCACCTATCGTAACGTGTTGCGGGCCTAAGCGTGAACCGGTTGAAACATTGGTTCTCTGTTCCGGGCCGGTTCCTACTTACCGTAGAATACAAATAACACAATTACATACCTTTATTGCAGTCTTTGTGCCTTAAGAAGGTAATAAGTGATTCCACAGGTAGGGTACTACTACTAATTCTCGACTGCACAATCCAATGCCGGCCGATAAGCTATGGTACTAGGGCAACTCTGCCGCTGACCGGTTAGGTTTACCGTTTACCGAGCTGGGAGGCGTGCGCGGTTTTCGTACCTAAAAAAAAAGATTGTGTGCTCTTGCAGATGAGACATAACAACACGTTTTCAGACTTTCCATATGAGGTATGACCGAAGGGGCCACACCACTAGTCTTTAAGAACCGTGGTGGGGCTTTGCTTGGGGTATGTCATTGAACACATGGTAGTAACACTTCTCGGACACGACAGTGCCGCACTGTCAGTGCGAAGTCCGCTGTCGTACCAAGAAGTCGTTTACTTCGTTTTTCAGTGCATCCAGGGCTTGTTCTGGTTTCATCATTCTATGCTTGCTCTAACTGTGGCTAATTGGTGTTCGAGGATCGCTTATGCCTGCTGTTATGGTGAGCTGCCGAAGAAGGCGAGACCTGAAGGAAACACTGAGTTCTCCTTGCCAGAACCCACCCCAGCTGACTTCGATTATCACGGATCCGCCGTTATCTGCAAAGGTGGCGTAACAGCAGATCACCTGAAATGCTCCCTGTCACTTAGGCTTCTCCGAGAGCTTCGACACATAAGCATATCCTGGGCATACTGTATCTTGAAAATCCGCCTAATCCGAGAAACTTTCGCTACTTCTACGCTGACGTTCGCTTGTGTAGTTGACCGCTGTGCAAAACCAAATTTGATATCCATTCCATATTTTAATGGCGTAGATACGCCAAGACTAGTCCTCGACCGCCGCAAGCATGTTTAGTTCGTACAAACGGTGGAGATGCCCGTAATGTAAGTCGTATCACCCATCTCGTAGCAGGCAGTTAGCCCTAATCAATAAGTTGTAGGAATGGAGACGCTTACAGCAAATCCCTAGTCCACTCGCACACTATGGTACAGTGTCGGACGGGTTTGTAGCACAGATCCTTATATCTGTATCTAGTTTGATTACTCATACATGGATATGTGTATGGGTTAAACTTGGAATTCTTCCGTCCCCATAATGGAACAACGTGTTCAATTTACAGAAACTTAACCTTTAGCATTTAACATTTGTTCCTACACAGGAGTTTTCAAGGCTTCCGACGGAAAATCCCTACCACATGTATGTAGAACAAAGGAAGTCACTACACACCCATTTGGGTTGCTTCCTTGAGTCCAAAATGGAATCCTCAGGACCGTTGATACAACAACACCTTCGATATTGACCAAGGTTTTCCTACGTGTAATAAATGCAGGGATTTCCACAGGACCCCTGGAGGAATCAACTTGCGAACGATTCTAAAACTAACATACAGGGTGTATACCGAGTTTGATCATTAGTCTGGGTCATCATTGACATGTTCAGGACCCTTGATGCAACAATCACATAAATATTTAAGGCATAATAGGTAAAGAATCTCTTGTTGACCTAGGGGACTTCCAAGATTCCGGGCTAGTTTCCTCCGAACCGAACCCCTGGAGGAATCAACTTGCGAACGATTCTAAAACCAACATACAGGGTGTATACCGAGTTTGATCATTAGTCTGGGTCATCATTGACATGTTCAGGATCCTTAATGCAACAATCACTTAAATATTTAAGTCATAATAGACAAAGAATCCCGTGGACTTCCGAGATCCTCTACAGTACGCACGAGTTTCCTCCGAACCGCCGGGTGGGATTTCGGCAACCTGGAGGTAAAGTTATAAGGAATCCTTGAATACTCCTGGAAAGAGTGTGGACATGCTAATCAGAGCATATGTGCCACCGTTACAATATCAACTATATTTGTATTTGCTATACACCTTCCCCAAAGCATCCCCAGCGGGACTTCCATCCCCATCCCGCAACACGGGATTGGGGACGCATCCCAACCAGCCTACCACTGGTGGTACATAATTTACCACTCTGATGTACCACATTGACTGAAGAATTAGGAAGTCACGGGATTGTTGCCAGTACTGTATACTACCAGGGTACTCTTCGGCTACTACATATTGCAATGGAATGCTCCCTGTGTTAAAGGAAAAAGAAGATGAAGCGATATCAGATTGTGTTGGGACTTCCCACGGTGGCTTTACTTGGATGGGTGCTGCTCGAGTTCCAACTCCTGGATATCCCTTTCCAGGAGCATGAACGACAGGTTATACACACGGTACGCTGGGCACATCTACTTGCTATTGGGGTAATCGTGATGCATGCACGTTTCTTGCAGCTCCCGTGGTATGCACTTATCGTGTTTGGATGCTACGCACTGGCCAACATTGGCTTCAATTTAATGACATTTCAAGACTGTCCTCAGGCTTCCGAGTCCCTCCGTAAGGTACGACGCTACATGATGGAGACTACTGTACAAGCATGTGTATCCGATAAACTATGCGTATGGTTGGGGTGAACACTACAGGATATCGTGCAGGCCAAAAAGCACCTCCAACAGAAAGGCATTGAAGTGGGGCAAGATTGATTGCACTACACTACACATACAACACCCTTACTAAAGCGCTCCGATGCACATTCATTTTCTTTATCGTATTATTAGCGTGGCTGCGTGACAGGGAAATTGTCCTAGTAGCCATACAAGCAAGATCTCTGGAGCAGACCTGGTATGCTGCCGTGCAGCCTTCTTAGCGATATGTTTGCAGCGGGAGAGAAATAGCAGCAGCAATCCTAGCAGTGTATTCTTTCCAACCGAAGAGAGGGTGTATATATATATATATGTGTGTCTACTCTTTCCAACCGAACACAGGATGAATTCTAGTATGAGGGTCCGATGAGGTGTTATTTTGCTCTGCTCTGCCGTCCAATGCAGCCCTCCCTCTTGTATGGAATGTCCGAACGCAACGATACACCTTGTACGGCACATAGAATGGACGAAAAGGCAGTGTATATTGTATCATTAAGGGCAGTTTTGATGCCATAGGCTACTTTTCTCATTCCACATGAACCATTGCACAGACACAGAATTGTCTGCCCTCATTAGCAAACAACAACCATCACAGTGTAGTGTATATACCACATTATGCACCACTGCTTATAAGAGCAGTATTCACATGGATGGAGAATGGGAGGTGACTCTTGTGAAGATGGCGTTTCCTGGCTCCATTCGGCTGTATACAGGCCCTATGAACGCTGTGTTGGTGTCACATAGATATCCATAAGTGTAGGTATACGTGTATCAATTGAGTGGTTGATTGCAAGTGCATGTCATGGAGGAAGAAATCATCCCCATAGGAGCTGCACCAGCTCCCTCGCCGGCCACTTTATCCCGTCATAATGAGGCTCATAGCGCTTCCCAGGGACCATCCACGGGCTCACAAGGTGATAAGACACGCTCTTCTCTCTCGGGTCATGCTCCCAAAAGTGATGGCGCCCCGGTAAAGGAGCGAAAAGGGTCGAGGAAGCGCTCCCGAAGCCATCAAAATGGCCATGATAACAGGAAAATGGCCAATAAACAGGGTAAAAAGAAGATGAACAAACATGGTGGGAAAGATGGTAGAAATGGCAAGGAAAACTCGAACCATGTACCCGCGGAAGCGACGCAGTTGTCCAAAGACAAGTACCAGAGAATGCCGACGCAAAAGCTAAAAGTAAGTGCTCTGATTGGTGAGATACCATACTTGATGTGCAAGGCCGGGTGGATAATGACCTTGGTTATGTGATGGCGGTGATTGATAATAATTGCTGTGCCGTTGGTGCAGACGGGGCCTGATAAAAAAG